>SSNR01000050.1:1459261-1557607 GCA_006937965.1 Callopanchax toddi | reverse complement strand
CCCCCCCCCCCCCCCAAAAAAAATCCTGATTTCTCTCTTTTCAGCATTCAGGACAGACGTTTGATTTTTTAAGGTGGAGTGCAGTGTGACAGCCTGAGTTTCTGTCAGAACGATTATTGTGATGGAAGACAGACATTACATCTCACAGCACTGCTGTTCATGAGCAAAAATATCAAACACGAAACATAAAATAACCAAAACAAAACATTAAACATCTAAACTCAGTGTGTGAAATTTGAGATTTCATCCAACGACTCCAATAAACAGGGTTTCCATTTCTAAAAAAAATGATCAAAGTGAATCTACTGGTGCTAAAAGAAGCCAGCTGAAGCAGAATCATCACTTGAATTAAAGTTAGGGGCATTATTGAAACACAGCTGTGGTTGTGGTGGAGGTGGGGTGTGTGTGAGTGCATATAATGGTGAAAGCTTACCTCTGGCACACAGAAAGCACCATCCCACGTTGACAGGGGAGCTGAGGAGGCCGTTCTTCTTGGCGCTACCGTGATTGCTGCAGATCATGATGTGATGGGTGAGGATGACGCTGCCAGCTGCCAAGCAGCCGTCACCAGGGTGGTACGCCAACGGACAGCGGATACAACGAATCAGACGGCCTGGAGCAGCAGAGTGAGTGTTAGAATGACTTCATGATCAATGATCACCCAAAACAAATCTGACTAAATTTATTTTATTTTGTTTAATAAAATGTCCGAGGCTTTACGTTACCCTTGATAATATTTCAATTATCAAAACTTACAATTCACAAAAATTATCCAGACATGAAAATGATTTTTCATAAAAACATATTACTCAAAAAAAATAACATTAATTTTTAGTTGAAATTTAAGATATAATTAAACGTAATTTAAGACTTATTGTGAAAAATCTGGATACATTTAACATTTTAAGGTCTAAACTTTAGAGGACTAAATGCAAGACTTTTTAAGACCCTGCAGAAACCCTGAAAAAGAACAAAATTGCAGTTGATACACCCCCTTGTGTTTTCAGGATGGCAGAGTGCATCCCTTTCCTTTTTCAGAGGGAATACCTGTAGCAGGATAACACACCATAATTTAAAGACATTTCCAGGAACTCTGTAATAGCTTCTGTAATGGTTCTTTAGGTGCGACTAAACCAAACAGGGCACTTTTAGTTTGAGGTAGAACTGGATGTTCCAAGCAAGACTCTGCCACCAAGTGAAATGAAATGCCTTAAAAAGCCTGTAGCTTTTTATCATAGACTCAAATAAATTGCTCTCAAGAGAAACTGTACATGTCTCATTTCCTTCTCTAGTACCTAAATCTTCACATATTACCAGTGTGATAGTGGCTTGACCTTTCCTTTCTGAATAATGTTAACATTTTATGCATCTTTTATGCACTTTCGCAGTTTTTGAGCTTTTTGTTCCCACAGAGAAGCTGAAAGACAAAGCAGAAGCTGTTTTACCTTTACTGGCTCGCTGCATATCTCTCTCTAGGCAACAGGTTGAGCAGCTGTGCTGAGGGCAGCAGAAGCCTCCACCAGAGCTGCTGGTGGTTCCTGGAAGTTTCTGGATGCACTCCTCGTGGTAGTAACAATCACATCCAGAAAAAGAACAGCGAGTTACCTCCCGGCCCACCGCTTTACAGCTAAAACAGGGATGGTTGCCTGAAAAAGCAGGAAAAGAAAAGTTTGTCACACTGGAGTGCCAAACACAGCTCAGAAGAAGATAAAGATGTAGGTGTTCTCACCATTTCTACATTCAGCACAGATGAATCTGCCTTCAGGTGGAGATGACAGACCGAGACACTCCAGGTGAAACTGTCTGCTGCAGTCACCCTCACACACGACTAAACCCTCACCGTACACCTCGCAAATCTAAACAATCCACCAGCACATCATCATATAACTTCCATGTCTGTGTGCTTTTTGGATTAATAAGTCCAACCTGATGAATCCCATGAAGAACTCACCTGGCAGACAGTGTCTCTCTTGCCAGTGCTGCTGTCCTGGCGGGACAAACCGGAGTCCACAGACTGAGTGTCTGAAGCATCTGCATCCGCTGCTGCTGGACTATCTAGACTCTTCCCAAATAAACCCTACAGAACATTTTGTTCAAAAAAATTATTTTTAGAAAATGTAAAGTGATTTTCTTTTAGATGAAACAAAAAAAGGTTTAACAGACAGTTAGGCAAAGATTTTAATGCCGTCTTTAAATATGAGAATTAAGAAGAAAAATTAAGTAATTAAGTGTTGCGATTTCTGTGTGATGTACTTCAAATGCCTTTGCAGGTAAAACAAAGACAAATGTTCTATTTATTCTATTAGATCATCATTTTCTGTGTGCAGAATGTTTCTTTTTGTGTCTGTGTTTGTACTTAAAGCCCACCTGTGGGTCGCTGAGACCTCTGGAGTCAGAATCAGAGGTGTCTCTGTACTGCGATGAAGCCATTTCAACATCTGTGGATGCTCTGCTTCGCTTCTTTAGGGGCTTGCACGCATCAGAGATCTCACTGGCTCCTTAAGGATCAAAGATTTGATGGATTTTATTCATTTTAAAGAGTTTCTGGTTATAGAGGTTTAGAGGAGACATAAAGAATATCCTCATACCTTTCTGTGAACCCGTCTTCAACGTAGTCTCTGGAGCCATCTCAGCCTATGAGAAGGTTAAATGTTAAAGTTTATTTCACCTTGTTGTAACAGCTAGAGCTTTGTAGAGGAAAAAAAAAGCTTTCCAGTTGATGAAAATTCCTCTCGCACAATATTACAAATGCATTAGCAGCTTTTTGGCATCTGGTAAAACCTCAAACCTCAACTGAGCTTCTGATTTCACAGTCCATTTCATCTTTTATGCATTATTTCTTTATTGTTGGCTGATAATGTGAAGGAAATAAAGATGAGGAAAACTAAAACTGAGAACCTTCCATGCACACTTTGCAATCCAGTGTTATTTTTGTTCTGCACAGCAGGTTAGCGGAGGCAAGACTCATACCTGTTCTTTTTTGGTTTTCTTCTTCGGGATCGGATCGTTGCCTCTCTCTGACTCAGACCTGCTCCTGACTGACCGCCGCTGAGGTTTCCTCTCCTGAGAACCTAAAAACACAAAAATACTGACATGCATCTTGTTCTAACTTCACAGTTATTCCACAAGTGAAAATATTCAGCCAAACATCCTGCTTGTCTCTTTTATTCACTGACCTTGTGGACTACTGTGGGGAGATCCTGGAGAGGAGGCCTGTTGATTTCCTCCCTCTTCACTCTTTCGGCTAGCAGGAGAGCCTCTCCTCTCATCCCCCTCTTCATCTCCTTCATCCCCCTCCTCCTCTTCCTCTGGGCTGGGCTCAGGTTTAGCTCTGCTGTCCTGCTGAAAGTGACATTTGAATATGACCGTACAGGATAACTCGGTCACCTTTCTTTGTGTCTGAGTTGCACCCACCTCAGGTGAGCAGTATCCCAGGTCGGGCTGCCGTGCCTCCCTCTCCACTCTCTCCTCTTTCTCTTCTTCTTTGTTTTTCTTTGGGGATGGAGCAGCATTCTTCTGCAGGAGAGGCCAGTCACACTTTGTGATCTCCACATTCAGCCTCTTCATGGTGATGGAGAGAGGCAGTAGTTTCCTGGCTGCTGCCGTTTTCCAGGCCCTGACTGGAGGTGGTGGTGAGTCCCGTTGTACTTGTGCATCACAGCCGGTGTTCTGCTTCGGAGAACCCTTCTTATGTTGGTCCCCCTTCTGGTTCTTCTCTTCACTGGAGGACTGGGAGATTGTGTTGTCCTCAGTGTTTGAAATGCTGCACTGTCTTCGTGGCAGCAGCCTTCGTGGTGGCTGCTCTCGGTCTGGAGACTTCACAGCCGCATCCTCCTTCTTACTAGTGGAGCCGCTGGAGCGCCGGTTTCGTTTTTCAGCTTTGGTGATGGGTTTCTTGCTGGGTGGGGCTTCATTAGGGTCTGGGTCAACATAGATGAAGGTGTAGTTGTCAATTCGCTCCTGGCGTGTCATGAGGAAGGCGTCCTCAGCGTGGCCCACACCCACTTCCCACTGAGCACGCTCCCGTTGAGGAATAGGCTTCAGAAGCTAAAGAGGAGGAAAAATAAGGAAAAACAGGTTTTCTATTAATTTCTGGTATCCAAGATTTAAGAGTCTTGTCTAGTTTTGATGGTTTTATTATCTAACTGCTGCATCAATTTTGACCCAAATACACTCCATATTTCTTTCCCATTTACCTGAACTGATTGTTTTCAGAGAATTGTTTGTTACTCCAATGAGTAGCACAAGTAATTTTCACCTGTCCAACCCCTAAGTAATGATTAAATAATTATTTTCAAGCCTCCTTTTATTACAGGTATACAATACTTAAATCAGCTCCAAAAGTTATTTTCATACCATTAAGTATAAATGTTCCTTCTTTCCTTTACGATTAGCTAATTTAATGATCACTTAAAGTCACTGAGGCACATCTTTGACAAAAAAAAAAAAAAAACAGTTTATAAATCCTGACCTTTGTTAGGTTTTCTTTGAGGTTGTGTTTATTTCTGTAGCTCTTCAGCTAACAACTGTTTAGGGTCTGATTTTAAAATACTTTAAAAGAACAGATAATTGTTAATGCACTTAATATAAAAACAGATACTTTTTGCTTCTCTACTGGGTTTGTGGCTTTGCGTAGCGTGTCTGCTTGAAGCTCATCAAACTGCTGTTTCCCCTGGTACGTGACTATCCTCTTCTCGTGGATCCATGCTCGCTCAGCCACGCTGCCGAAGAACTGGACGTGATATTCTCTGTGACCTATTGGAGACAAAAACACAATCAAATATTCTTAAACACTTTAAAAAAAGGAAGGAAGGAAACAGGCTGGGCAACTGTGTTGGGATGGGATTTTTCAAGAGGGTTTACCTCTGGTATTAATGCGAGTGTGGACCTTCATCTGTGGGTCAGAGGAGACCATACAGGGCCACCAGGGGAAAGTGCCCACCTTGGACCACACCAGATCACCAATTACAAACTCCTTACAGAAGCCCGTTTCTTGGATCACTGATGGATGACGGACTTTAGGAACCTAGACACAAACATGAACAATTTACTGGTCTGGTTTGAAAATCCTATGAACATTGCTGATTGGAGTGGAAAGAACTGGAACTTGCCTTTGGTGTCTTTGGTTCAGTTTTGATGACGGTTTTCTGAGGCGTCTCTGTCTGGGTCGGTGGTGATTCTCTTGGCTGAGGCTGGATGTGGGTGTCCTCCGTCTGGCATGTCGTACCTGGTTGCACTTGGCTCTGGTCCAGGTCCAGGTCCAGGTCCTGTTCCTGAACCTGCAGCTGCAGCCTCACACTCTTTTTCCTCTTCTCCTTTTTCCTCTCATGCCTGCGCTGCAAATGAGTTGCCTCATTCTTCTGGGACTCCTGAAGGTGGAAGGAGAATGAAAAACAGACATGATTAGATGTTTCTTTTCTTAATTTATCTTTTTATTTAAAGCAAATTGAAAATTTCCTTCTACTGAAATCAGAACTTCCTTGAATATCAATTTTTATTATTCTGTTTGTGAAGAGAATTCAAAATAAAACAGGGAAGTATTAGAAATGCATTTGAGTTTTTAAACTGTTCGATATTCTGTATCATTTTAGCTATTAAAACGCAAACATGCTGTAAAACGCAAAAAATGATCCAACAGTTTTTAAATCATGCAAATATTTTTTAATTGCATGATGATGTCATGTCTCTTAAATATGTCTCCGATGTCTTATGGATGCATATTTTTATATGAACATATTGTGAGAACTGTTATCAGCTGGACCTGCATGCATTACCTGCAGCTCCTGCAGCAGGTCTCCACACAGTGCAGATTCAAACAACTCTTTCCCATTCTGATACGTTTTTATGATCTTCAGCTTGATCTCTGGAGAGCCGGTCTTCTTCAGCACCCCACCAGGGGTGTTGGACGGAGTGTGAGCAGGTTGAGATGAAGGGGTGCTGTCCACAAGGGAGGGAGGAGGGCTTGAGGAAGGGAGGTGTAATGGGGGAGGAGGTGGAAGATTGTGGGTCATGATGTGAGGCGTCTGGGACAGGTGGTGCTGGGGGGGCAGAGGTGGTGGTGGAGGACTCTGAGGGTGCGAATGTATATGAGTTGGGTTTGGGTGGAAGGAGTGTGTGTGGTGTTGGTGGTGATGGGAGTGGTGATGGAGGTGTGGATGATGTGTCGGTAGTGGGGGAGAAACAGGAGACAGAGGTCTCTCCTGAAGACCAGGACCTCTCAGGACAGTTCCCTCCCCTGGCAGGAGGCCGTGGTCCCCGTAGCTCCGTATGGCTCCATAGCCGTTAGCCGAGCCATTTGGGAACTGCGAGTACATGGAAAACTTGGCCTGGGACTCATAAATGCCCAGACCGGGTGGGTAGCCATTGGGAACCTGCGGCATGTCCTCCGAGGCTGAAGGCGGGTACGAAAACTCTGCATCCAGGGCAGCATCGTAGGAGGGACCACTATCCTCACCCGGGTCACTGCCGGTGTCACAGGTGCCTTCCTGTCTGATGTTGGCTGAGTCAATGAGTTGAGGGGGTTGCTGAATTGTATTTCCCATGATCCCTTGCATGAAAGAGAAGGAGAAATCCATTGTTGGGCTCCTGCATCCTTAACTGTCTTTTTCTTTGACTGGACCTAAAAACAGAGACATGCAATTAGGCCATCATGATTTGAAGAACAACAAACTCAAATGTCGCTTAGATCCTTACATCCATACTTTACACAAGGAAATCACAAATATACCGAGTTTCAATTCTCCATCTAATACCTAATTTTCTGCAAAATACTTAATAATTAATCCAAATAATAAAATAAAATAATGCCAACAGTGTGCTGTTTGACTAATTTGCATTTGTTTTCTCATACGTCCAAGTATTAGGCAGCTTGTGCCATGGCATTATCTAAAATATTTTATTTTGATATCAGTGTGAACATGGAAACTTTGTTATATTTATTCCTAATTAACTTAGCAAAACAAAATAACAACAAAAAAATCCATAATGCTCTCAGCAGAACTTCTTGGCATCTACATTGGAATGATTTAGCTCTGAATTTTCAAAATAATATCTAAATATATTTGTTTACTGCTTATCAGACAAAAAATAGTTTGGGTTTAGATGCTGACTTTGACATTGTGTTCACTGATCCAGTTTAATTTTGATTCAGAGGTTATTTGCAGAAGAGTTAGTTAATAGTTGTATCAACATGTTAACCAGTACCCAGGTATTGACAGATTAAAAAAATAAAAAAATACAGATTAACTGGTACAATCAACATTCTTACACTAAATAACTTGGTGTTCATTCACAAAAACCAACTAGAAAACTGTGACATGCAAACATTTTATTCAATTAAGGAAACATCACATGCGTGATCAGACACCTGGATGTAAAACAAAACTAAACATAGAATTAAAAATAGATGTGCATGTAAACAGGAGAGTCAGACAAGTCAGTAGACAATAAAATACTGACATAAGCAACTCATCAGACAAGTTATACATTTTTATTCAAACTTTTATGAAAAATCCGAGTGAACGGTATTTATGATTAGAATGTATTTCATGATTTTTCTATTACAGTCATTATTCGTGAATGCAGCATATTTTGGTGTACATGTTTTTATTATTATTACATCAACACAAACACATGCTGGCCGATTTTCACAAACAAAATCAAAGAGCTGCTTCTTGTTGCTCCTTCCTGCTTCTTCTTATACTTGACTCCTTGAATATCGGTGATGAGTAATTAATCAGGTTAAAAGTGTTAAGTGACTTGGACTAATCCACTCATTGTTTTTTAATGTGTGAGCACCACTCAGGCTGCTCAGCACCAGTAAGGTAAATAATGTAAACATATACACGGTGTCAATTAGCGGTCACAAGCTACCGATGTTAACTCGGGATGTGGATATTCTTTGTTTATAAGTCTTTTAGTGAACAATAACATCTGGCTACAGCGCTGTGGCTTTTATCTTTGGCGCAGAAATATGTTTCTCTGAATGATATTGTGGCTTCCTGCGATGTTAGCTTCAAGCTACCAGGGACCATGATGGGAAACGGTTTAAGAGGATAAAAAGCAGAAAATTAAACAAGTATATGACTATTAATATTTTGGCATACACATTTGAATAATTCCAGTTACTCAATAATGCGGAGCACTCACGAAAAAGATGAAAGGAGAAGCTAAATGTTGGCTAGGCTAACGCTGCAATATGGCTGCCTGAGCCCCTTTAAATCAAATTGTCTGCCGTGATTATACCTCCATCACTGGAGCAAAATGTGTCCAAAACAAGCAATATACCAACAAGAACCCTTTGAACCGAGGCCAGAGAAGGGCTAACAACATGCAGATACCGCAAACACGCCTGTCGCGCCAGAGGAAAAGCAAAGAAGCAACACATTTTTGATACCGAATCGAAAGATGCAGTGAAATAAAAAAGATGTAAATACCTTCAGCGTGTCCCATTCTAAACACATACACCAGCCAGTAGTGGTTCTTCGTTTAATCTACAGCAAGAAAAAAATAAAATAAAAAAATTCTGTAATATTGACAAAGCTCAGGCCTTTCCTTTTCGTTTTAACGCAATTCTCAACAGAGAAGAGGATGAGGAGGAGGGGGTGTTTACGCTATCTGGTCGCTACCCAATCCCAAAGCCTGGCTCTTCGTCAATGTAAGGACCCCAGCATTTAGTCAGAACCCTGTTGGAGAAAGACACGTTAAATTCTCGCCCCTTCCTGTCTTCTTAAGACTAATCTCTAGCTCCCTCTTCCTTTGGTTTCACAAAAGCGCCCTGAGTTGCTTTTAAGCCTTGCTCGGTCCTCAGCTCAGCGCCAAATCATCACCCAGATGCGGGCTGTAGGGGTCAACAGAGGCACTCCGGGATGTGTAGTTCATTTCACAGGGCCCAGGCTAAACAGGGAAAACTGGAAAGACGCTGCAGAAGACAGCGTTAAAAGTCTCAACCTACAGTCAAATAAAATAGGAATTTGATGTATCATTTTATTTAACTACGACGAATTAAATAGAACAAGTTGTAAACACAATTTTAATACATTTATTATGATTGATAATTGGTTTTAGATTGCTTTATTCTCTTTAAGCAGAACGTCATGCAAATACAGTAGTTACGTTTGCACCAACGTCTCTGATTGGTTCTTCAACGCTCCATCGGCTGATCTGCAGCTGAGATGAGACAAAAACTCAGACCTCTCACTCTGCTCTGGATCTGCAGGTTGAAATCTTTGTAACCATGATAAAACTATTCAGTCCCTATGCAACACATTAATACTAATGCTCTACTAATTCTGCAAATACAATATTTTGTCATGTCAGCAAATAACAATATAGGAAAGTATCAGTGCTATTGTGATTCTTGTAAAATGTTAGATTAAATATATACTGTATTTTCACAGGTGTAAATCCACGTTTAAGGCTGACGAGGCAATTGTTTGCCTAGAATAAATCAATAGTATTATTTTTAATTGCCTTGTGATTTTTGCCACAATAAAATGTAAGACCACCCATAATTTAAAAACGTCCATCATAACTCTTGGTATGTGATCAAGGATAAGATGACATTCTACATATAATTATTTAGCGAAATAAGATTAACAGATTTGACTAAATTTAAATTACCGTAAGTAATATTTCCTCGACTTAATTTCTTTTCTTTCTTTTTTTCATGAAAATCTTTATAATTCTAAAACTTTCAATACAGAATAAACATGGTATAAAAAAGAAGTAACATTGAAATTAGAGTAAAACATAAAGGAATAAAACAGAAATATTAACATTAAAACAAACAAAAACCAAAATATACAGCCAGATATCTTGTTAATCAACATTCACATTGAGTTTGTCTATAATACATTTAGTTTTGATTGCTTTTTATTTTCAAGAGTATCAATTGTGTTGATATATATCTTGAGTTCTTTGTAGAAATGATTTATGTTTGGTTTAGATTGTGCCCATTTCTTTTTATGTATATGAAACTTTCCCAATAGGAGCAGAAGTTGTACTACAGTAGATATGAAACATCCTTATTTATGTCCTCATCTTCATAGCATAGAATAACGTCCTTCTCAGTGATTTGAATTCTTCTTCCAGTCTTCTGTGTTATGAATTGCTGCAGATCCAACCAAAATTTTCTTGTTTTATCACATTGGTAGAATAGGTGAGAGATTGTTTTCACATGTTGTTCACAAAATGTACAATTATAGTCAATTTCTAGTGTCTTTTTAGCAGGGTATACATTATGTACAATTTTATAAGAGACCTCTTTTATCTTGTTAACAATGCAGTATTTCTCCCAAATTAACCATATCTTATTCCAATTCACATTTCCATAATGGGACGGGAGGACCAAAAAATTTCCCATAAGGTAAGGTAACATTCTGCAGACATTTCCTAATTAGTTTATTAGAGCAAACATTTTTAGTGACATCTACTTCACCAAGTAATATGGAGTTCCTGAGTGGATCTCCAAGTGGTATATCAAACTTAGTTCCCTTAAATAGTTGTAACAAATTTGCTGGTACAGCATCAAAAACAACTGCATATTCCTTGGGTGTTATAGGTATATTAAACCTAAAGAGGAATTCAGAGTATGAAATGAGATGTCCTCTACCATTTAGTAACTGTTGAACAAGTATTATACCCTTTTCCATCCAATTTTGATAATACAGTGATTTATTTTTATATAGAATAATACCATTATTTCATATGTAGCATTTAGTTGGAGAAAAGTTGTGTTTGTATGCAATTTTCCATGCTAACAGAGCTTGTTTATAGAAGTTGGACAGTCGAATTGGCAATTTCTCAATTTTATAATCACATTGTAAAAAAAATTGGAGTCCACCCATCATATTAAAAATGTGTTTGGGGAAGGTGTTCCATATTGTATCTTTACTTTGTAATAGATTGATTAACCATTTTATTTTGAAGGAGTTGTTAATAGTTTCAAAACTAAGAACATCTAATCCACCCATTTTTAGTTTATTACATAGGATACCTTTTTTTAAATAGTGGCTTTTATGTTTCCATAAAAAGTCAAATAAGATTTTATCTAGCTTTTTACTAAATTTTTTTTTGGCATCTCTAATGATAAAGCAGTCTACACAGACATGGAGATTCCTTCAGCCTTTGATAATAGCACTCTACCTTTTAATGAAAGATCTCTCATCAACCACATGTTAAACTTAGCTGTTATTTTCCCTATAATTGGCTCAAAGTTGGAGTCACTTCGAGATTTTATTTTTTTTTTCAATAATTGCCCCTAAATAAGTAACCTTTTCCGTTACTGGAATATTACAGACACGTGTCAAATTTGAGTCTTTAATTGGGAACAGAACTGATTTGTTAATTTCGTTTTTTACAACCGAAAAAAGAGTGAGTCATCTTTCAAATAGAAACGCTCTTTGTTCTCTCCCTCCGCACACAACACTCACGCATGTACACCGTGACCTAGAGAGGAGCTGCCTGGGAAGGCTGCTGCTTTCACGGGCCGAGGACGCTGAAGTACGACGCGTAGAGAGAGGCGATTTAAAGCATAAACCCACCGTAAATGGGTTTATCACTAAATCAAACGTTACTTTCGCCGATTTTTTTGACTTCGACAGCTTGTTTTGGATGGATTATCTTATTCACGTCTCACCAAAAAGCCTTACAACGCCCAGTCAGCTCTGTCACTGACGTTAGAGGTTAGTGGGCTCCATTTTCAGCTGCGAGATAGCTGTAGCAGCCGTCGGCTAGGCTAAGTGGCTAGCCGGTGTTGTGGCGAAAAAAAACCTTCTATGAAAAGCACCGGCTAAGCTAGCAAAGTGGTGCGGTGTAGATTACGTTCTAGCGGGTTCCTAATGCGTTACTTTTCTTTTATTACTGTTTTTGTATTGCTAATGTTACCGGCAAATTTATTTTATGAATTATTTTCCAGAGCTAGTGATGCCTTGTCAGCTTTCTCATCTCATCCACTTTATTTGGATGACTTGAAGTTGCACGTATTAATGGAAATTTACTTAAATACTTTTACGAAGAAGTGTTTCATGACTTTATTATTCGTCAACACAAACAAGTTACTGTTTAATGTACACTTTAATTGTATTTAACATGAAAATGTATTATGGCATATCTGTCAAAAACTGATAATAATGACGATGTAAGCGACGTTGTTAACCAGTTGTTTACATGTTAATGTTCACTGTAATAGTTGACTTTTTGAACACAGCGCCTGTCCAGTGTTTATGGCTATGTGATGAATGTTGTGGCTGTTTTCCTGTTATTGAACCAGACGTGTAAAACTAACCTGATACTTGCTCTCTGTCTCCATGTGAACCTTTAACAGAACACTGTGATCTGCCTCTACCATGGCTGTCTTTAGTCACCAGGTGCTGTTTGCAGTCACAAGATCAAGGTAAGCACTGCAGGCTGCTACATTTGATTATAGTTTGTAATTTGGGAACAAAATGTCAGTGTAGCTTAGGTGTATATCTCATCTCTAAGGTAAACAATTACAAACACTTGAGTGCAGTCTGCAATGTGTCAAAGCTGCAGAATGTTCAGTGTCTGCTGAAGCAAAGCTAAGTGTTGTATCTCATGTCTTCAATCACAGAATGAATAGATCCTCCACTCCTTTATAGGCTTGATTTGTTGCTTTGCTTTTATTTTTCAAAACAAAATCATCTTTACATATATATCTGTATTTTTGGGGGTATGAGGAACACAACTGCTTCCTAGAGTGCCAAAAGGCTTTTCTCCAAGGTGCACTCATTTATGTTTTATGTCACTGTAATTGACTGCCTGGAGTGGGAAAAGACCACTGAGTCTTGGAAATCACAAGAGATACAATTGCAGTGAATAACAGCAAAATCTGTAAACAATGTTTTTTAATAACACAGAAAGGATTCCCAGAAGTAGGTGTAGAGGCTGATGGCCTGATGATTCACCAAAATATTTTAGATAAATATGTACCGTAATTGAGAGGACTGCACGAGCCACTGCATGACACTTCACTTCTGAGTATTTACTTTTGAGGGTGTAACCAGGAAAAAAAACAGTTAACCAGTTGGATTTATATGCACACTGCATGTCCATGTATTTATTCATCATGCTCCTTGATAGGCATAAAACTTGAGAGAGACCGGTGCCAGTGTCACATTTTGTGCTCGGTCCTGCTGTAAAATTCAGTATCATGCTGTACATTTGTTTTCCTCCTCCATAAAATGTGACCTACATTTGCTCAGTGAGGTTTAGGGGCAGTAATATGGTGCTGATGAATAATTCCTCCTCAACATGAAGCAGCAGGGTAAAGCTGGGAATCTGTAAATACTAGAAGGCCACTTGGGAGTCAACTAAATATAGCAGAGGACTTTTATGTCATGTTACTGTTTATAACAGTATTTATTCTATGCTAGATGGACAACTTTAGAAAATTTGGGTAAAATATAAAAGTATATTCCCTTTCCCCAGATGCCTTAGATACCATGGCTGTTAAATGCTTTTAAGTATATATGGAATATAACAAAAATACATTTTAGGTATATTTATAATTGACAAATGTTTGCAATACTTTCAGATAAGTTCCCCTTTATTTTCATTTTGTTGGTAGTTAAGTAGGCTATTTTTTGTTTGGCTTTAGTAAATGTTTATATCCCTTTTTTGACCTGATGCACATTTTCACCTGAGTTTATTTAGTCCTGTCTGACATATGGTTTAGTTTTCCTGATGAATGCACAAAGTGGGATCTTGCCTCCTAGGCAAGTTAATCATTAAAGCAACAGAGAATTCAGAGGAACATGTCACATTAAAATAGATTCACATAAAGATTCTTAACATGCAGGCTATTTTATATTTATTATATGAGACAAAAACCTATGCCTATGTTGTCAAACACAACTTTAATCCAACATCAAGGTGCTTTTTGATTATTGATCAGTCATGGATAAAAATCCTACACAATTATTTGCTTTTATACTAAACTCATCAACAGTTTGTTTACTCTAACTCCTGTTTGAAACTGAAAATTAAACTTTTCAACACAAATTTATTTTTAAAAAATGATGCAATTTTTATTTTTAACTATTAATAAAGCAGTTTGTTGAAGTTGTAATATCTATTGCTTATTTCTTTCTGTTAACAGGGGCTCATATTTATTGTCTAAGAGGCACAGCTGCTCCTCTCTGTCCTCCAAAGCTCACCTCCACATAGACTCCCCCCGCCACCTCTCGTCTCCAGTCCCTCCCAGGCTCTCCCGCTACAGTCATGGTTTCCAAGGCCACGTCTTCAGTGTTGACCACAGTTCTGTCCTGCTTACCCGCTCTCTACACAGCTCAGGTGTTTGGCTTCAGGATATAAAACAGGAGGACACCAAGGCCTCTTCACCTGCTGCACAGGATGCTTCTGCAGGTGATAAAAAGGACTCTGTGACAGTCGCACCTCAGTCCCAACCTCCATCGACTCCCTCTTCAACGTCCGCTGCTGCCACAGCAGCGGCCATCCCTCCAGTTCAGGAGAAGGCAATTGTGAAAAAATCTCTGTATCAGAGGATTGTGGATGAGTTGAAACATTACTATAATGGCTTCAGATTACTTGGCATCGACACCAAGATTGCTGGCAGGATGGTGTGGAGGCTGCTGCATGGACAAGTGCTCACGCGCAGGGAGAGGAGAAGGGTGAGAGTCCTAAATAAAACATTTTCATGTCATTTGTCAAATAAAATTTTTTAATAATCAATCACCCCCCTAAGAATTTTAAATAAGATGAGTAGCATTAAAAACACCACAGCAGTGCTATGCAGGCATATCGGCTATTTACAGTCATCTATAAAAAACTTAGCATCTGACTTTTGGGCTTTTGATTGGAGAAATCAGCCTGAGTAAATGTCAAATGTGTAGTCAATGTTTTTTTTTTTTTTGCCTAAAACGTATATTTATGAATTATTTTATATATAATTATTAAAAGTGTTATAATAAAACACATTCAGCCACAAAAATCAAATTATCAGCATGAAAATAATGTTTAATAAACTGAAGTGTGATATTTTCTACAGGACGTTGAAAACTCAACCCCTAATCAGTTACTATCTTCTCCCACTACGATCTTACATCGTCATAGATTTGACTCTTCTTGGAAAAGCGGTCTGTTTTTACAAAAGTAGTGAACTTTATCAGATTCTTCATGTTACATCTACTGCCAATGATGCCATAATATATTTAGTTTTTTAAGAATCTAGTAAATTCAAGAGACTTAAATGACCTAGTAGCACTAAAGTATTAATATCATATGTAAGTCGGACAATGAGACCTGAGCTGTGCACGTGCTGCTGTAAAATGATATTTGAGCTATTTTAGAAGAGGCGAGGCGTGTGTAATGGATCACATGGGGGGAAACTCTTCTAAACTATTGATCAGTGTCAGTAGTACTATGACTTATTTGATCTCATCAGTGTTTTTCTTTGTGCTAACAGCTGATGAGGACCTGCGCTGACCTCTTCCGTCTGGTGCCCTTCATGGTGTTCATCATCGTTCCTTTCATGGAGTTCCTTCTTCCCGTCTTTCTCAAACTTTTCCCAGAAATGCTGCCTTCTACTTTTGAGACCGAGTCTAAGAAGGCATGTGATCATATATATACACACACACACACACACAACAAACACACTGCTGCCTGAGTAATGTTACAACACTGGTCATGTAAATATGTTATCACTTCAGATTTCTCTGCCATAATAAAAAGAGCTGATAAGTAGGCAGCTGACTATCTCATCATTTATAAGCAATACATAAACAATAAATAAATAAACATCTTAAAAAATGCATAATTTTTACAAAATTATCAACAAATTGTAATCTAGTTTGTATAAAAATTACATTAGAAAACTACGGTAGATCAAGTGTAGAAAGGTGATAAAGTCAATGTGATCAGATTGTTTGTTGATTTAAACTGATCAGCCTCATCTGTCCTCTGTGCAGGAGGAGAAGCAGAGGAAAGGACTGGCTGCGAAGCTGGAACTGGCCAAGTTTCTCCAGGAAACCATCGCTGAGATGGCTCAAAGGAATAAAGCTAAAGCTCAGACAGAAGATGAGACCCAGCGCTTCTCCACATATGTTCAGCAGGTAAATGGAGACAAAAAGGATGCTGTTTTGTTTCTCTTCAGTTTTCTGACAGCAACTCTTAAGCATTTACTACAGAGAATAAATTCCTGCTACAGTAGGGGCTGAAACTGTGTTTAAAAGGAAACATTACATTTTAGCTCCTCTTAATAAAGTTGAATATTTGGGGGTCTGAGTTTTGAGAATTTGATTGTACAGCTTCAAGCCGTTTATGTTTTTAGGTTCGGGGCACCGGAGAGCAGCCCACCACCAAGGACATTGTCCGGTTTGCAAAGCTGTTTGAAGATGAGCTGACACTGGAGCACCTGGAGCGCCCCCAGCTGGTGGCTCTATGTAAACTGTTGGAGCTTCAGCCCATTGGCACAAACAACCTGCTGCGTTTTCAGCTCATGATGAAACTCAGAACCATCAGAATGGATGATGAGGTGAGACGAAGGCTTGGATCTTCACAGTTTTTGAGTTTGTTAGTTTGATTTAACTGTCAGGTTAACCAAAATTCTACACCCCCCCCCCCAATTTTTGAAAAATGTTTCTTCGTTCTATCAGGCCGTATGAACCTTTGTGATTCTACTTCCTGTCTTAGAGAAGCGGTTGTCTTTTCTCATGCCTGTTAACAGCGTTTCACTTCCTCTCTGTTTCCTCACAGATGATTGCAGCAGAAGGTGTGGCAGCTATGAGTGTGTCGGAGTTACAAGCAGCATGTCGTAGTCGTGGGATGAGGTCTCTGGGTCTCACCACAGATCAGCTACGTCAGCAGCTGCAGCAGGTTAGAAACTCTGTTTGTGTGCGGCTTCTTGTTGCCTAGCAGAAACAGCACCCTCATTTTGTTACCTTTGCTTCTTAAACGTTGTGATTGAAAATGTTTAAAGATAAAATCTTCTTTGTGTTTTTGCTGATCTAAAACAAATAAACCGTTTGTCCCTTTAGTGGCTGGATCTCCACCTGAACGAGAACGTTCCTCCGTCTCTGCTGCTGCTCTCCAGAGCCATGTACCTGACAGACCTCAAACCAAAACCTCACGTCATCCCGCCTGTTCCCAAACTAGAGGTTTGACCCATTCAGTCCACTTAAACATTTACAGGCCACACTACTGTATGTGTGTATATATATATATATATATATATATATATATATATATATATATATATATATATATATATATATATATATATGCTTTAATTTCCAGATTAGTGTTTAACACAGCTTCACATTCCAGCTGCTGTTTGGGACATTTAGTGCCAAATGTTTTGGAACATTTCCAGTGTTTCTGTGTGTTTCCACTTTAAATTTAACAACTGCAATAAAGTTGTGCCTTAAAATTGTTTAAGATGTTGCCACCCTAATCAGAGGTTTTTTGTCGTTATTGCAGAAGACTGCTCCTCCTCCGGTGGAGCACACAGGAGCAAACTCAGCTTCTGTCAGTCCTGAAAGGTTGTCGGACCCTGCTGTCATCATCAAAGATAGACCGGTCAGTGTGTGAAAATATCCTATCAGAACACAGTTAAATAAAAAAAGATAGTCATTAAATGGATCTGATCCATTTAATGCACAACAATGGATTCCTTGACCTCAATATAGGGTTTTAAATGGACTCTAAAAGATTTATTTAATGTTTTTACATATTTAATTTAGTCCATTTAAAACCATTTGGAGATAACTATTGATCTTCACATTTTCCCCCTAAAATGTCACAAATATTTCTAAAAGCTAGACAAACCTTTATAAATACATACAATTCTTAGAAAAAAAATGCTCATTAATAGGCTAATACTCGGAATGAAAGGTCACCCTTTTTATAGAAACTCAAGTTCTCTTAGCTCAGATACATTTACAAATGTCTGAGCCAGATTCATTACATCATCAGATTGTTTTATACGTCTCACTTTTTCTGTACATTTTAGGGTGAGGAGATGAGGGACGGAGCACCTGTAGTGTTGGACAAACCTTTGACTCCTGCTGAGGTCCTTCAGGTGAGCACACACAGACACCAGCCTGATGGGTTTCTGTATTTTTAATCCAGTTACGTCTTCATGCTTTGATCCTTTTCACATGACATGCTAATCTGGCACAGTGGGAAAGAGCTGCTCATGTGGAAAATAGTTCACAGGGAGAGAAAGAAACCTTTTCCGTTTAGAAGTTTTTCATTTGTAAGTACAGGTATTTACATTATTTCTGTTAATAGTATGCCAGCTGTTAAAATAAACAAATGCATACCTTTAAAACTCAAGTGAGAGCTACAAATGTTAACATTTTGATGATTTATTTTTAAATATAGAAATGTTTTTCAGTCACCATGAGTTTATTTTCTCTTAATTAATCAAACACCATTAAAGCTGACAGCTCTATAGAGGCCTGAGAGCATTGGTTCACCTAGAAACCTTAAGCTTCAAATCACCCATAATGCATCACTTGTTGAAGTGTGTCATTACTGTGGTAATATTTTAATTCTAAAAGTACTTGAATGCAGAGCTGTCTCATCAAAAAATCTAAAATTGTGCTCAATACTTTTTCATTTCAAACCACTTTAATTGATTCGACTTATTCTACTCGGCTTAGAGCCACAGTATTTCAACACTGATGTCTGATTCCCTTTGATTTCAAGCTGATTTTGTTCTCAGATCTATCAAGCAAATACTGAAATGTTAACAAGAACTTGAAATCTGTCAATACGTTTTTAAAGGAAGGAAATTGATAACGTTAATGTATATGTTCTGTGATCTCATCCACAGGCTAAAGCAGCAACAGAGGTGACCCAGAAGAGCAAGATGAGCGCCAACGGCGTCTAAAGAGGAGCTCACACAGTTCTGTGTTGTCAGTGAGAGAGAGAGTGAGGGGTTGGCCCACATTTCAGTGGCTCTTAGTTTAAGCTCTATAAACCCTCCTGTCTCTAAACCAGCATTATAACATACGTTTTATTCCTTGTGAACCCCCAGACAAATTCTGCACCCGTCTCAATAGTCTGTAGTCTGCTGGACCATTAGACTATCGATGATGTGATTTCTTTGATCTGACTCAAAAAGCCAACTGCAGGTCTTGGTCCTAATATCTCCCCCTACAGCCCAGATGATCTCCTCCTTCAGCTGTAAATTTGTAAATATTATGTATATTTTTCTCTCTTGCATCACAGAAGCAGCAGCTTTGTACAGTTTGCTACACAGAAACCAGAAAATCCTCTTACTAGTTTTATTTTATTTGCAGATTTAAAAAAAAAATTTTTTTTCAAAGAAAGGTCTGAACTTTGTGGTTCAGTCGCTGCCCCAACATCATTGTATTTGAAAAGTTCAACATCCAAAACATATATTAACATGGCACAATCTGAACCTGTAATTAAAATGAAGACTAGTACATATTAAAGAGAAGGTTTGCTTCTTAAAGGTGGCAGTTTAAATGTGGTTTGCCTTTTTGGTGAGCCACTGAAAGGACAATCTGTACAGAATGCAGATTATATTTGCTTATGCAGTGTATGTATTTTGTTAAACTATCCTTTAAATGAGAAGAGACAACTTGATGTTCTACATAAAGTCATGTACTGTTATATGGGAGGAGAGGGGAAATCCTGACTCCACAGATACAATTATTGTTACTCACGTATTTGTTTACCTATCTACTGTCAGTAAACTCCAGAAATGTAATCCTGAAGGTTATTAATGTAAAATTTGCTTGTATTTGAAAAGTCCTTGAACATTTATGGCCCTCATCTTGTAAACACTTTATATCAAAGGAGTTTCTTTCTCCATGAATATTTTCCCCATTTATTTTTTCACATTAAACACCATAAATGAAAGGATATTTTCAAACCAAATGACTGCCAGTGAAGATTTATGTTGGTTTTCCACATGTGCCTATAAAGGGTGGTTACTGGCTGAGTTATTATTTTTATTTCAACCTGTTTGAAACACCCAGTTGGACCTTTCTCTTTTTCACCATTAGATCCAAATAAATCCTGGCTGTGATCATCAGAGTTGACACTGATGGGTAAATGACCGCCTTTTAAAACACCACTCCCAATTGCAGTGTGAATAAAATGTAGAAAAACAATCAAATGAGTCGGTATATTGTAGCTGCTTTGCTGTCGTCGTGCTCTGCTGCCATATTTAAATAACTAAATTCAACTATTTTGATTAGTAGATCCTTAAACGAGTGACTTTAAAGTTGCTACTTGAAGTTGAGAAACTACATATATTTTCTAAATGTTGGGCCTGTTTCACCTCCACCCTCTGTGGTTTAGTTAAATATGGCTTCTTGCAGCAGTAACCACAGCTAACCTAACCATGATGCAACAAGGTCCTGAAGTTCAGCTGAGAGCCACCAAACATTGGCAAAATAAGAATTTCAGCAGGTGGCGTTATATAGTACAGCCCTGTTATGATCAGAAAGGTGTCATGTGACTTTTCTTTATCTACAACTTCTTTTTCATAAGTCTATGTCACCTCGTGGAACTGTTCAGTCATCAGCATCATATGACATTTTTCCTGTCTGGAAGCTTTGTTTTGTATGGCTCAAAGATTGGACTACTGTGTTCAGGTCATTTTTTATCTTGCATTGAAATCATGCATCACTCCATCAGGATAACTGAGCATTTAAAGTGATAACAGACAAGAATTCACACGATTAAAGTCATCAAACCCTTTATGACTGCCTTATGTCATTTTTTAAAAATTAGACCTTTGAAATGGGAATAAAATTTACTTAGACATAAATACAACTGAAATAACCTGAATCTGACAAAAGTAATAGTTAACTTGTGAAAGTCAAGTGTTTTTGAATTGTGGTTCAGATTTCAAAACTACTGAAACTGGTTTGGTATCCTTAGCAGTTTGTTGCACAACCTTTTGAAGCAATCACTAAAATCAAGTGAACTCTGTAACCTGGTTGTTTTGACCCACTCCTCTGTCTCAGGTTGGAAGGGTGCTTTCTCCAGCCTACATGTTTCAGCTCCTTCCACAGATGTTCATCAGCGTTTAAATCAGGGCGCTTAGAGGGCTACTTCACAATAGTTCAGAGTTTTGTTTCTTGGGTGTTTAAGTTGTGCTTTAAGTCATCCTGTTAGAGGATGGTGTGATCTGACGCTGATGAACGTTGACCATTGAGTTCCCCTCTAATCTTGGAAGTTGTTATGGGCTCTTTGGTTATCATTCATATTATTCACTTCTTCAATTTATCAACATTCCTTCTGCATCCACATCCAGAGATGTCTACAGTCCAATGGACCGTAAACATCTTTATAATGTGTAGTCACAGGAACATCAAGCTACTTGATCTTCCAGCCTTTACCTTTAACATGCTGGTCAACAATTGTCTTTATAATTTCAGCTTTCTGGTCCATGTTCAGCGTGGTACAGCACTGTGACTACTTTTCACTCTTTAAATAGGCAGACTATAAGATTAAAGACACATGTGATATGATTACAGGACACACCTTAGTTTAACATGTCTCTATGGTCAAATTATTGTCATTCATTTTAGTCAAAGCCAGAGTCATTACATTTTTCTAACTGCATTTTTATAGCCAGCAGGTGGCACAATTTCTCACAATAATCTAAATGCTTTCCATGATGTAAGCACTAGATCTCTGGTGGTAAAAAATATCAGTTGTCTGAATGATTTGTGGTTTCTTGTCACACCGTTTATCTCTTATTAGAAATTGCATTCTTTAAGACGTGGAATTGAATGATTGTAACTCAAAACAGGTTTAATTTATCCACATATGATCCCATGTTTGTTTTGGAAATACATTTATTTTAGAATTATTTGCTGCTTAATTTTACCTTACATTTTATCCTAAAGGGAAATGCAAAATGCTAACAAATTTGCATATTTTGTAAACTTTGTAAAACCAACCAAGCCTAAAATGAGTTTGTAATTGTTATTACCTACAAGAGCATCACTTGTCTTTCTGATGTTATAAAGTTCATTCTGTTGTAATTTTCAGTTCAAATTTATACTTTTACCAAATGGTCCAAATAATTATTTATTGCTATAAATGCTTCTTTATTCCCACTGAAATCATAGTCACACTGTAATTTTAAAAGGTTGCAGGAAATGCTGCATGTGTGTATGTGTTTCCATCTGAGGGCTGGAGGGGCTGAAACTGAACCCCATGAGGGGGGTTGAGGATTGGAGAGGAGGTGTGTGGCAGTCAAACCAGCGTCACAGACAAGAGAGCTTATATGGCTCTGGGTCAATCCAGGATGATAATGGACACACTGAAAGCACAAGGTGAGTACAATGTTATGAATGGTGATTAAAAAAAGATCTGGGCACTTATTACACAGCAAACTTTTTTTTTTTTTTTTGCTGAACAGCAAATTATTTCTAATAGTGACTGATTTGTTCTTGTTTGATTTAACTTTTCTACTATAAAAGAAAAAAAAAACACAACCAGAAATGTAGTATATTTCTTGTATTTCTGAGAGGGGTTAAAAAATCAAACAGAAGTATAAAGAGTCAACATGAAACTGCCTGTTCTAAGTTTGAAGGACTGAGCTATTTTCAGCCTGCCAGCTTCATGTTGGTGACAGGTGGGCTTTGATGTGTGCTGTAAGCATGCGAAGGCTTCAACACAGTTTTGTCAAAGATATTTGATATTCCATTATTCATTTCAAAGCACAAAGATTGCAAAAATGTTCAGTCTGAATGTATAAACTTACTAAAGATGCTTTGTTTGGCTTCAACCAGGGTTAGCGGAAGTAAGTTCTATAGACCTCAAATCATAGTTCAAAACTTTGTTAAAAGTAATTTCTCTTTTAAAAGGTATAATGTGACGTTCCAGTTTATGAACATTTGATATTATTTACTCATAGAACCCACATAATCTCTGTAGATGTTTCCAGGGGTGTAGCTAGCTATTTGGGTGTCCTAAATTCAGATGATTTATGGTGTCTCAGCCCCCCGCGCCCCCCCCCCCCCCCCCCCCCCCCCCCCCCCCCCAAAATGAAAAATACAGTATATGTCAGTGCGTTACTCTTTTGAAAATGTATGTTTATTTTAATTGCAACAATATTAAACATAACAAATATACTTAGAAACAGATTCTAAATTCTACAGGGAGTCAGTGTAAAGAGTGTAAAATCAGGGTGATGTAAGTTCACCTGCTGGATTTTCTTATGAGTCTGACTGCTGTCTTCTGACTGGCTTTGATTACACAAAAGTAGGGATTACTTTCTCCAGATCTGCAGTTGAAACCAAGTTCTGTAGCTTTAAAATGTTTCTTAAGTGAATGAGACAGGAACAAGAGACAGATTTAATTTATGGGGAAACATACATACACACACACGCACGCACGCACGCACGCACGCACACACACACACACACACACACATGCATATGCTTTCTCTTGTTGTTAACTTTCCATTTGTTTTTGTGGCATCTCTCTGTAGGGGAAAGATGAAGCTTTCTATAACAGCCGTCTTTTGTCTATCCTTTCTTTTGGTTCACACTCAACTGTCACTGGCAGCTAAGAAAGGAAAAGGAGGGCTATTAACTATTTTTAAGAAGCCTTCCAAATCAAAAACTGATCCAAGTACCAAGTTCAAGGATTCAAACTTGAAAAAGGAAAAACAACCTCAATACAACCAAGGAAACTATCCTCAGCAGCCAGCAGGAGGGTACCCTCAGTACCCGGGCCGACCAGGAGGTTACCCTAATCAAGGAGGGTATCCTCAGCAGCCAGCAGGAGGGTACCCTCAGTACCCGGGCCGACCAGGAGGTTACCCTAATCAAGGAGGGTATCCTCAGCAGCCAGCAGGAGGGTACCCTCAGTATCCAGGCCAACCCGCAGGCCATCCTTATCAGGGAGGTTATCCTCAGCAGCCAGCAGGAGGGTATCCTCAGTACCCGGGCCGACCAGGAGGTTACCCTAATCAAGGAGGCTACCCTCAATACCCGGGATACCCAGCTGGTGGCTATCCAGCTGGTGGTTATCCATCACAAGGCCATATTTATGGAGGAGGTTATGGAAGTTATCCAGGCAGTTACATAAACTATAACCCAAACAACAAAATCTTGAGCCCTCACTATGGTAGCAGCTTCGGATATGGAGGTTATGGAGGAGGGGGTGGTTCTCCCTTTTCCCAGTCAGTTCAGGCTATGGGATATGCACCTTCTTATAAATCTAAAGGGTTTGGGCGCAGTGCAGCAATGGCGGCAGCTGGAGGGGCTGTGGCTGGAATGGCCTTGGGTTATGGGTTAGGGAGGTTCCCCCGTCCTCATTTTCACTTCCACAATCCCCAGGAGGAATACTTCTACAATTACTACATGTACAGGAAGTATGGCATGAAGTCCAGTGACAAGGAAGACTACAGCAGAGACTACAAATACAATCAGCTACCAGAGACCTTTGAAAGGTTCATGGAATCCTGCATGAAGAGAACCGATCTTCTACCAGGGGAGAATCAAAAGTTGGACAACAAAGAAACCGTCAGCCCAACTAAAACCACAACAACTGCCTCTGTAAATACCACAACTACTGGCATCGGCATTTACACAAAAAACAACACTGAAGCAAGAAATTTCTCAACAATGTCACCTTCAGTTTCCCAGCCTCTGAACAAATCTGAGCTCAATGCTACAACTCCAAAAGCTTCACAGATTCTCAAAAAGGATGACTATAATGATGACACAGTCAGCATTGTGGAAATTGGCTACCCAGCACTGATCAAACAGATGAAGGTGAAGAGATGTACAGAGCTTTTCATAGTTTACTCTGAAAAGCACTTGAAGAAAACGACCCAGCCTGCAGACAGAAGTGGAGTACAGGGACTGGAGATGGGTTTTCATGGGCTTGTATCTGTTCTTAGCATCACCATACTGATGCTAATGAACAGCAACATGCTGATGCTGCAGAACTAATACACGGAATTCCTGTGTTCCAAGTCAGAAAAAAATCACATGAAACATCCTCCGAAGTTGGAATTCTGACTTGGAAAATATCAATGAATGTTTTTCACCATCCCCCACCTGAAATCCAATATGGCTGCCGTGTTTATAAAACATGATAGCTGCTGTGTGATAAACAGTTTATTTGCACTTCTGACAGTTTGTATTTTAGTAAACATACACACAGTCCTGTCTATGAACTGTTAGTGAACATGTTGCTACAGTGTTTGAATGCATCAAATTCATTCTTATTGACTTGTGATGCTAATAGTAGTTAGCTTGTTTGCAGAGCAGTTAAACCCCACTGGTTTTCCTACTAGATCCAAAACGTGATTGAGATGGGTTGGACGTCATTCTAAAATTCAAGTTATGAGTCCTAAGTTAAATGGACACAGAATAAGACCTATAATAACCTTAAATGCTGTAAAAATTGAAAGAAGGAAAATGCGGAAAACCAAACAGTTTGAGTTTTTGCAGAAAAATAAAGCTCTTTTTGAATGATAATTTCTATGCAGCAAAACTGCTATTATGTCATTATGTCCAACAAAAATCCCATTAGTAATAAAGAAGACTATGCAAATATGTAATTTTAATGGTTTCTAAGAGGAATAAGCCAATATACCAACTCAATTAAAATGTTACTGAAGTAAACAAAAATTAGGATTAATTTAACAGTATCCAGATTTTTTTTTGTAAAGTAGTAATGTCTTCTTCAGGTCTCAATCATTGCTCAAGAGTTGGTTTTGTTATTCAGCAGAAGATCTGCTATTTACAGTTTAGTTATTTACAGTTTTATTTGGCTTGAGTTGAACTTGATGCTAAACTAAGATTGTAACTATCATAAACATAAACACATTATATTACTAGCATGATCATGTAGCTGAAAACAGTCAAAAGACTAAATTAACTTTTCACAGTCACTACTGACAGAGCCAGGAAGACAGCTGTAAGCCTGGGCTTTGCACCAGTCATGAGGATTAGTATGCACTCTGGTGCTGATACCGGCTCTGTTGTGGTGACAAGGTTTGCAAATAAAAAGTGCTGCATGCAATTTTGGATATTTAATCATATCACCAGAAGTGCTGCTGCAGATGAAGATTGTGTCAAGAAAAAATAAATCACCAAAGAAACATGTAAATATATGAGCTTAGCAATAATAATATTTTGTGAATTACTTATTGCCACAGATTTGATTAAATAGAACTGGTGTCTATTGCAAAGTTTAACAACATGCAGAAATTCAGTTCAAAATGAAACTATTTGTGAACTTCACTGATGTTTATCAGTGAAGTTGTCAGTAGTCTCACTACCTTTTTCCTCTGACTCCCTTATGTTTGGCTTTAGATCAGATCTCATAGGTTTGGAAGTTCAAAATGACACATATCTCTTTCCTGAAAAGCTCTTCAATTGAACCCCCCCCCCCCCCTAAAATACTAATCACTGAATTGAAATTTTTTAAAATTATTAAGTGAGTCTAGTTAGTTTAGAAACATTTTTTTATAAGAAACATTCAAACATCATGCAGCTGTTTGAACATTTAACAGCCCCCTTCTGTTTTCACCATTGTTTATCATTTCCTTATCATTTACTCTGAATTTTACAATTTTAATTATTAAAACAAACCCAAAAAAACACCTCATTTTTTTCAGTTGACAATTCTTTTATACAGAGAAGTAGAAAGTTAAATATAATGATAATAATTACACTTTTGTAAAAATATATTACTAATGCAATGGGAATAAAACTGATACCGATATTTCCTCATTACTGTAATAGTGTCTTGATTTTTAATTTGTGATTATCAACTTTATTGTTGTGAAGTGTTGATTATAACATTGAGGCCATAGTGGGTTTATTGTAAAAGGTCACCAGCAGTTTTCAATATCCATCACAATTAAAAATGCATTAGAGCACCATGATCCACTGAGAAAAGCTCCTAAAAGCTCTGGTAACCACACGTCATGGTGCAGCCACAGAATCACTGAGAGCTTTTATTCCAGCCTTGTGAGGTACTTTATCCTACGGTCTGCCCTGGAAGATGCATTTAGAGATACATCACTCTAATGTGACACTACAGCCATCTTTGTCTCACACACGCACACATTATATATAACCCTAGGCAACATTTTCTCTAAGGTAAAACATTTAATTATATCTTATAACCTTTAGAAATATTTCCCCTTTTTCATTTGGTTGTGTTTGAAAACACTTTAAATGTATTCATATAAACATCTTTGCTGCAGTTGGAAGAACACCGATTTGACAAATGAAGACTCGATACGTTTAAGGAGGTTTGGCGGTAAATAGTTTTTAATTAAATGGTTGTTTCTTGGTAGTTCAGATGCACCCAGTTCACTATTTGTAAAACATGTATGAAGGTGAACAGGTGGATTTCCGAAAGAGACACTTGAGCACAAAAAATATTCTTAAACACTTTGTCTCCCATTTAACATTAAAGAACACAAAGTCTCGTCTCGTCTTCTTCCGCTTATCCGGGTCCGGGTCGCGGGGGCAGCATCCCAATTAGGGAGTTCCAGACAGTCTTCTCCCCAGCCACTTCTACCAGCTCCTCCGGCAGGATCCCAAGGCGCTCCAGGGCCAAACCAGAGATATATTTTCTCCAGCGTGTCCTGGGTCGACCCGGGGGCCTCCTGCCGGCAGGACATGCCTGAAACACCTCCCTGGGGAGGCATCCAGGGGGCATCCTAACAAGATGCCCGAACCACCTCAGCTGGCTCCTTTCAACATGGAGGAGCAGCGGTTCTACTCCGAGTCTCTCCCGAATGTCCGAGCTCCTCACCCTATCCCTAAGGCTGAGCCCGGCCACCCTGCGGAGAAAACTCATTTCGGCCGCTTGTATCCGCGATCTCGTTCTTTCGGTCATTACCCAGAGCTCATGACCATAGGTGAGGATTGGGAGGTAGATCGACCGGTAAATCGAGAGCCTTGCTTTCCGGCTCAGCTCTTTCTTCACCACAACAGACCGGTTCAGCGTCCACATCACTGCAGACGCTGCCCCAATCCGCCTGTCGATCTCCCGCTCCCTCCTTCCCTCACTCGTGAACAAGACCCCGAGATACTTGAACTCCTCCACTTGAGGCAGGACCTCTCTCCCAACCTGGAGTTGGCAATCCACCCTTTTCCGACCGAGAACCATGGCCTCAGACTTGGAGGTGCTGATCCTCATCCCAGCCGCTTCACACTCGGCTGCGAACCTCCCCAGCAAGAGCTGTAGGTCAGAGCCTGATGAAGCTAGGAGGACCACATCATCTGCAAAAAGCAGAGATGAGATTCTCCTGTCACCAAACTCAACACCCTCCACACCACGGCTGCGCCTAGAAATCCTGTCCATAAAGGTTATGAACAGGACCGGTGACAAAGGGCAGCCCTGGCGGAGTCCAACCCTCACTGGAAACAGGTCCGACTTACTGCCGGCTATGCGGACCAGACTCACACTCCTCTGGTACAGGGACTGAATGGCCCTTAACAAAAGACCATCCACCCCGTACTCCTGGAGCGCCCCCCACAGGGTGTCCCTGGGGACACGGTCATAAGCCTTCTCCAAATCCACAAAACACATGTGGATTGGTTGGGCAAACTCCCATGACCCCTCCATCACCCTAGCGAGGGTAAAGAGCTGGTCCACAGTTCCACGACCAGGACGAAAACCACATTGCTCCTCTTCTATCTGAGGTTCAACTATCGACCGGACCCTCCTCTCCAGTACCCTGGAGTAGACCTTCCCAGGGAGGCTGAGGAGTGTGATCCCCCTATAGTTGGAACATACCCTCTGGTCCCCCTTCTTAAAAATGGGAACCACCACCCCGGTCTGCCACTCAACAGGGACTGCCCCCGATGACCACGCAATGTTGCAGAGACGTGTCAACCACGACAGTCCTACAACATCCATAGCTTTCAGATACCCAGGTCGGATCTCATCCACCCCCGGGGCTCCGCCACTGCGTAGTTTTTTGACTACCTCAGCGACTTCTGCCCCAGAGATTGGACAGTCCGTCCCCAGGTCTCCCAGTTCTGGTTCCTCATAGGAATGCGCGTCGGTGGGATTGAGGAGCTCCTCAAAGTATTCCTTCCACCACCCGACTATAGCCCCAGTTGATGTCAGCAGCTCCCCGTCCCCACTGTAAACAGTGTGAGCGAGTTGCCGCCTTCCTCCCCTGAGGCGTCGGATGGTTTGCCAGAACCTTTTTGGAGCCGACCGATAGTCTTTCTCCATGGTCTCGCCGAACTCCTCCCACGCTCGAGATTTTGCCTCGGAAACTGCCACTGCTGCACCCCGCTTGGCCCTCCGATACCCATCAGCTGCCTCTGGAGACCCACAGACTAGCCATGCCTTGTAGGCCTCCTTCTTCAGCCTGACGGCTCCCCTAACCTCTGGTGTCCACCAGCGGGTACGGGGGTTACCGCCACGATTGGCACCGGCTACCTTGCGACCACAGCTAGCAACAGCCGCCTCAACAATCGCAGAGCGGAACAAGGCCCATTCGGACTCAATGTCCCCCACTGCTCTCGGGACGCGGTCGAAGCTCTGCCGGAGGTGGGAGTTGAAGACCATCTTGACAGGCTCTTCTGCCAGGCGTTCCCAGCAGACCCTCACTATACGTTTGGGTCTACCAGGTCTGCGTAGCATCTTCCCCTGCCATCTGATCCAACTCACCACCAGGTGGTGATCAGTTGACAGCTCCGCTCCTCTCTTTACTCGAGTGTCCAAAACATACGGTCTCAGGTCAGATGATACAACTATAAAGTCAATCATCGACCTGTAACCTAGGCTGCCCTGGTACCAGGTGTACCGGTGGGCATCCTTATGTTCGAACATGGTGTTCGTTATGGCCAAACTGCGACTTGCACAGAAGTCCAAAAACAGAACACCACTCGAGTTCAGATTGGGCGGGCCGTTCCTCCCAATCACGCCCCTCCAGGTCACGCTGTCATTGCCCACGTGAGCATTGAAGTCTCCCAGCAGGACTATGGAGTCCCCAGTAGGAGCGCTATCCAGCACTCGTCCCAGGGACTCCAAAAAGGGTGGGTACTCTGAGCTGCTATTTGGAGCATAAGCACAAACAACAGTCAGGACCCGTTCCCCAACCCGAAGGCGCAGGGAAGCTGCCCTTTCGTCCCCCGGAGAAAACCCCAACATACAGGCAGAGAGTCTTGGGGCTAACAGAAAGCCCACCCCAGCCCTCCGCCTCTCACCCGGAGCAACTCCAGCATACAAGAGAGTCCAACCCCTCTCAAGGACTCGGGTTCCAGAACCAACGCTATGTGTCGAGGTGAGCCCGACTATATCTAGCCGGTATCGCTCAGCCTCTTCCACAAGCTCCAGCTCCTTCCCCGCCAGAGAGGTGACGTTCCATGTCCCGATAGCCAGTTTTTGTGTCCGGGGATCGGACCGCCAAAGCTCCCGCCTTGGTCTGCCATCCGATCCACATTGCACCAGACCCTTCATGTTCCTCCTGCAGGTGGTGGGCCCACAGGTGGATGAGCCCATGTATCCAGTTCGGGCTGGGCCCAGCCGGGCCCCATGGGCGAAAGCCCGGCCACCAGGCGCTCGCTCACGGGCCCCAACCCCAGGCCTGGCTCCAGGGTGGGACCCCGGTAACCCTCCGGGCCGGGTACACTGGCTCGATGATTGTACTTACATGAAGAGTCTTTTGAACTGCACTTTGTCTCACCCCTCACCTAGGACCAATTTGCCATGGGTGACCCTACCAGGGGCACAAGTGCCCCAGACAACATAGCTCCTAGGATCATTAGGGCACTCAAACTCCTCCACCACGATAAGGTGACGGTTCACGGAGGAGAGAACACAAAGTGGAATATTTATAATTGTTAAAAACATAGTCACAAAATTTCATGCAAAATCATGAACTCTGTTTTATAAGAACATTTTTATTTAAATATTCAACTTTAAAAGCTATATATTTTTTCCCCATTATTCACCTGTCTTCATCTGAATATTGGTAGAGAATAAAATTCAACACATTTTTAAAACTGTATAATAAAATGAACCCACATGAGCACATTTATATGAATCTACAAACAAGACATGTCAAAAAATTATGCACACCAATAATTTAAAATGAACGCTTTCTGTGTCCACAGTATTAGCTGATGTGTACTTTAAAAAGTAAAACACTGTTTATACAAACCGTCTACTTAAAATATCATGTTAATAATAATCGAATGCAGATAAATCAATTGTACCTTTAACTATATTTAGACATCTAAGAATTATTGGCATTACATGAAGAGCGTAGCTGCTTTAGGTCCTAATGTAGCGGTAGACTCAGTCAGATACAGATCTATCTTTTAGCATTTTCAGAGTAAAGTGCTTTATTATAACATCTGGAGTTGTATTAGATTCATCTAAATGAATATATCACAACTATGTCATTAAAGGTAAATAAAAAAAATACAGTGGCCACACTTGGAAAAAAGTAGGATACAGTGCAAATAGTTGTTTATAATATTAAATCCATCCATCCATCCATTTTCTGTAGCCGCTTATTCCTCCACAGAGGGTCGCGGGGCAGCTGGTGCCTATCTCCAGCGGTCAGGGGGCGAGAGGCGGGGGACACCCTGGACGGGTCGCCAGTCCATCGCAGGGCCACACAGAGACGAACGAGACAAACAACCACACACCCACTCACACCTAAGGACAATTTACCAGCCCAATCAGCCTGACAGTCATGTCTTTGGACTGTGGGAGGAAACCGGAGTACCCGGAGGAAACCCACGCACGCACGGGGAGAACATGCAAACTCCACGCAGAGAGGCTGCAGAGCCGGGACGCGAACCCATGACCTCCTTGCTGCGAGGCAACAGTGCTAACCAGCTGCGCCACCATGCAGCCCTATAATATTAAATATCTTTGGGAATTATATATTTTTAAAATATTTTGAGCACACATTCAGACCGACGGGGCTGACTTTTAATTTCAGGTGTTCATTGAAGGTCAGTGAAGAATCACGAAACAAAGATAGATCAGACGTGACTTTTAAATAGCCCTCTCCAGTGTCAGGTTATGGGTTATGATAGGATAGGTTTGGGTTTTGAGTTTATTTTGGGGATCTCAGCTCCAGCTTTATATGACTGCCACCCAGTGGCCCATCAGCAGGGATGTTATGAACCCAATGACAACAACAATACTGTTGTAGATGGGGCCACTGGATGCTCCGGTGTAGTACTCCATGTCTCCAGAGCCTTCAGGCTCATAGCCAGGCCTTGGGCCATAGCCTCCTCCATATCGAGGGGGACCGTACCCTGGTCCATATCCACCATATCCCCCATAACCACCGTATCCTCCATATCCTCCGTATCCATGCCCATAACCTGGGCGGCTCAGTGCAGACCCAATCATCGCCCCCCCGATTGCTCCTGCAGCAGCTGCTCCAGCTACTTTCCCTGCACTGGGGCCTCTGTTCTGGACAGGTGCAGGTGCGGGTCTGTACGACTGACCCCCCCATCCACGGCTGTATCCACCTCCTCCTCCACCTCCTCGACTAAAACCACCACCTCCACGGCCACGGCGGGCCTCGGCGTTGGGTAGCAGAGTACAGAGAAGGAGCAAGCAGAGAGCTGCTGTGGTGGGAAGCTTCTGCAGGGCCAACATGATGCTTTATCTGAGAAAATAGAAATCAGGAAGAAGAATTAATTAGAGATCAGGAACATATTAACTTCTGTTTATGTGGTTAAGACATAAAAAACATTTGATTTTTTTTTGTTTCTATTAAAAACCAAAAAAACTTAAAACAGTAGGAGAAATGTAAAATTCTAAGTTGAACCTTAATTTAGTTTTGCACTAAAAGGTATGAATGGTTCATGTTTTGCTTAAGCTCAAATAGGTTTAAACCACTGACTCTTTTAGATGTCCAGTTCTGACATAAACAGATTAACGATATGGGGTCAGAGCAGCTTCAAGCCCCCTGTCTAGTATTTTTACATTAGTGTTATATTAAGAACAGTAAAGAAGAGTGCTTAATCCAGCTTTGAAAAACAACATCTTACATAAGCAGAGAAGCACAAACTGACAATGCAGCTGACACAGGATCAGATAGCCCTTATAATCTCCATGTCCTTTTAATTAGGATCAAGCAGATTAGATCCGGTTCTGGATCTGTGGACAAGGCCAGTTGGGTGAGTAAACAAATATAAGAGCGCTGAACAATTTCTATGTAGTTTATGTAACATCCAGGACAGAAAGAAACCCATGAAACTACAAATTACAGTAAATATGCAAACTTTTTTTTACATAAATCAATAAAATTTGATAAAATATTTGAATGAGCATTTTTTTACTAAGAAACTCCAACTCATTTCATACTACACCTTTAATTGTATGAATAAAAGAGGAGTTTAGCACAGAGGGATATCATGAAAAAATGATCAATAATGTTCAATTTCTTTGTTCATTTACCAAAATATACATTTACTGCAGTATTCAATAATATAACTAATACATTTGACAGCCTTTGCTCTGCTGTGAACAAGCAGTATTCTAATCTGTGTCTTTATAATGTAATTAAACTATAATTACACTCGCTCACTTATATTTTCCAGATTACAGCATCCAGATTAATAAAGATTCCAAAAGCTGCATATGATGCTTTGATCTACGACATTATTTAATGCAAATAACAGAATACTCAAATTAAAAAAACACCAGAGGGAAATAAACGTGTCTACTAAATATTAATGTTTATTTTCTAAGAAATAATCTCACCTGTTGAGAGGCTGTTTGTGAGAAAAACCCAGAAGTCCAGATGAAGCTCGTCTTCCTCTTAAATAAATCGTGTTGACAGGCTGCACTCCTCTGACTGACTGTAGGAAAGTATGTATCACAGCCAGCTTGTTATCCTCCAGACAATCTCCATCAGGTGGACTGATTTCACTAACGCTCATTGGCTGAGTGTACAGTAAGCTGCTGAAGCCACGACATCACCCTTAAATACCTGCAGGAGTAAACCAGGCGTTTGTGTTTCTAATTTTGTCCAAATTATTTAACCTTTTAATCAGAGAAGAAACCAGAACAATTACTGAGCTCTCCTGATGCTTCCACTATGACTCATTAGTCGTCTTTCAGAGGAAATTCTTAATTTCATTTTAATGGACTGTACTGATTTGTTTCAATAATACAAACAGGAAAAATACAGCGAGTACATATTTTCAATGATTTTCTTCTTTATTAAATTATTGTATGAAAAACAATTTCATTTTCCAAGTAATGGCATCAAGTTCTTGTCATTTTAAACTCTAAAATTTCTTGTTTTATGTAAAAGACAATACAAAGCAGGCAATGGTTAAAAAGTCACTAAAAATATAACATGCACGCTTTCAGAGTCACGCAGACGCTCCTGAGGATAGTGAACTGAACTGTATGGTGGGATTTTCAGAAGCATTGTCAGAAATATTGAACAAACGTACGCAAAGCGCTGCCTATAAGGAGGCAAAATGTCTTTCTAATGTTCATACATTTAAAGCAGAATAATCCACAGCGTGGTGGGGTTTCACTTTACTTTTGTGCTCATTGTTCTTTAATAAAAACAAACTGATGTCCAGAAGAAACATTGAATTGTTTCAAATTACAAGATTAGAGGAAACTAAAGTCTGCATGCTGCTTCATTAAACATTCCACCCAAAATACTTCTAAAAGATTCATCCGTTCAAATGAAAATAAATCTGCAAGCAGGCAAAAGCTCACAAAATAACAGTATTTGTTAATTAAATTTGCACAAAAACAAAGCATTAATCCAAGTCCTCAACATACTGCAGATGTCCCAGATCATTTCAGAATAAAACGTACTGCAGAACATGACCTCTTGTAAAGTTACTGTTACACGTTTGGCTTTTTAAAAATTTAAATGAGATACTTGTGTTAGTGCGCTTTGTTGATACACAAATCGATGTAATTTTCTTGAAAAGAAAGCAGATGAACTTTTTACTAAAACAACATAATTTGAGTCTGAAATAATACTTTTATGATGCAATAAAACAACCTCCAGAAAAAAATGTCAGTTTCCTACTCGAAAGGAATGTTAAAGCTCCCAGTGCATTCTGGGAAAACGGATATCCACTTTTGTAACTGCAACCACTTTGTCTCATCTGTGAAAACATTGTGGGCTGAAATATTTAGTTTTGTGCTTGGAGACAGTCTAAACAGGCACTTTAATTATTACATCTGTGCTTTTTACTGATTTGAATATTATCCAGAGGAAACACGGAGGCTTTGTTTGAGACTCAATCAGCTTATAAATAAATTAAAAGGTTAAAATCACAAACGCTCGTCATTCTGGGTCCACTGTTTGTGATGAAGACCACAACGTGACTGGCTCTGATCAAACCATCACACCTCTGATTCTGACATGTTGGTTGTTTGGTTTTCAGAAGGGAAGTGAGAGCTTGTCAGTGAATTCTCAGTCTCTATTGGTCGCTGCTGGGAGGATGTGACACTCCAGGAAAGTTTTTGTGTGTTGGAGGAAATCCTCACCATGAGCAGGTCAGATACACTTTGCTCCTTCTGGAAGACAACGGAGCTGCTTTTCAATTATACACCGCAGGTAATTATACCTAAAAGTACAAAAACACAAGGAGATGTCAAAAAAAATGAACAAGAACCTTCTATTTTTAAACTCCACGCTACAGTTGAAGAACAGGTTTAGATTCTGCTGTATCATGTAGTGTTTCTGGTACCTTCTTCTGAGTTTCTGGACCTCTCGGTCTTCCTCCTCCTTCAGCTTGGTGATAAAACTCTGAAGGACAGGCATCTCAAACTTGATATACTGCGCCACCTGGTGGAAAGAAAAAAATGTTTACCGATGAAGCTTCAGATTGATTCCAGTTAGCCAAATCTTTATAGCGAATGTTGACATTTACATCATATGTAACTTCTTCACCCAAGTCTTCCTCCATGAGGAAAACTTTGCAGACCTGCTCACATGGACCCTGGATTATTCTCAGCACCAGAGGAAAGTCAGTCCGCTTCAGTTTTACACGCTCTGAAAAAAACAAATGAAGTCTGTTTAAAGAACACATTTCACAGGAACAGGAACAAAACGCTTCCCAAGAACCATCAGGAAAACACAAGATGAAATCCTGACATGTAGTTTCATAGGAGAGAAAATTACACAGAACAAACAAAACGTATTAAAAGAAATTACACATGGAAGACATTTGCACTCAAAAGACCGTCTAAATAAAAGGCTTTTCAGCTGCTTTTAAAAGAATCCACACATATAGAATGTATTCAAACCACTGAACTGGGGCTGTTAGGGTCTATTTATACATTTTATCCTAAACACAGCACACAGTATTTTAATTATTTTAATCAAATCCTCTTTGTTTCTAATACATTTTATTTTATAAACAACTAAACAAACTTTAAGTACTTCAGTAGAGCAGAGTTTGCATAGAAGGAGGTTTACCAGTCTGAACACGCTGGGCGTTTCCAGCTGGGAGCAGCGCTTGTCCACCTCCATCACCCTGAAGGTTGTCTCTAATTTAAGGCGACGCCTTTCATTAGAGACAAACTCTTTCCTCTCCATTCATCATCACATCTATCTGGTTCATAGTAAAGGAGTGCGCCCACTCACTGTCCTGCTCTGTTTGTTAGAGGAACTCAAGGCAAAGTTTTTTATTCTAAAAAATTCCAAATTGTGGTACAGACCTGAGTCGGTTCTAAAACCAGCAACATTTTAGGTCTTACAACACTTTTTGCAGTATTTCTAAATTAAATGTCAACCACTTTAAATCATTTCCACAGTGAACACACTTTCCAGTTTATGAAACATTCCCAGTACACTCCTTCAACAGAAATGCTGTTAGGTGCAGCAGAGTATGACGGAGCTCATGACATGTTGGATTAATGTCATTATGCCACAGTGACCTGTTGGTTTAAAACCTCAACAGGTGTTACAACCTCAACAGAGTAAAGGTGTAAGCTTAATAAAAGTGTACATGTGGCATACTGCAGTTAAATGTGTGGTCCACTCTGAATAAAACTGGTGTAAACTCACATTCAAACATAAACACTGTCAAATTTCTTAGTAGAATGAATGTGATGCTGTTCTGCAGAGGAATGAGGGAGGCGAGGAGACAAAAACTGAACTCCAAAATACTTTACGAAAGTAAAAGGCTGGCATGGCAGCAAAAACTAAGAAACCTGGGGAGCTATAGGAGGAATGCAAACAATAACCAAAAATAACAAGGCTAACAGGGTGGCTAACAGGGACTGAACTGGAGCAGTGTATAGAGTCAAGGGCAGGTGATTAGTGGAATGCAGAGCAGGTGGGTTGATTAACCAAATGAGGAGCAGCTGGGTAGAGTGACAGGATGAGGAACAGGGAGTAAACTGCAGCCAAACTAAACTAACTAAACTCAAAGGTGTCACAGATCATGACGCCAATAAAACCTCTTTAAAGTGTTTAACCTCTTTTAAACAACTCACCTCCACTGGTGTGGACGAGGTAGAGCGCAAAATCATCAGGACTGTTTTCAATCTTGAACTTGTTGAGGAGGACTCGAAGCACTTGAGGCGTGGTCATGCAGCTGTTGATCCGGACATTAGTGACTGAACCAAAAGCAGGCGTAAACACTGCTGTCTGGAAAAAACAACAAGCAAACAATCAGACATTGATTTATTGTCCTCTCATCATTTTATGCATAGATTCTATTGATTCTGTAAAGGTAGTTGTAAAACTAATGTTTATATTTTTAGACTCTGATCCATTGAAATATCCACCTTATGGTTGTAAAAGTGTCCGTTGATGGAGAATCGATGGCGTCTGATTTTTCTCTGGTCGCTTGGTGATCTTCGCTGGCCTCGCCGTAAAACTCCAGCGTCACTCTTTGTCCGGAGGAGCTGGGCAGAGCTCTCACTGTCCTCTGACCGATGAAATAAAAATCATTACTTTGGATTAAAGTGCCTGTGACTCCATATTTAAATCACTTTATATTAAACAGGTGTAATCTTTGATGCCTCTAGATTAGCGTTGCACCATTATAACTCAAAATACGCTGTAATTATTTCCTAACGAGCAACTCAGAGATCAGAAGAAAGCGCCGCCTTCCGGTTCTGCTGGGTTTCTCCTTATTTGGCAGCCTGGCACTTCTGCTGCAGCAGGGGGCAGTGTCGTCGCGTGAAAGAGAAACGAAACTGAAACTAAACACTACACGGTCTATGGGCAATGGCGGCGGCACTGCCTCGCTCCAGTTGTCGTGAACGTGCATGTGGGAGGAGAATTGACCATATAAGCAAGTCCGGATCACTATGACCTCATAGCGGGCTGGAGTGAAAAAAACTGTTTGAAACCTGGGTCTGAAATCTGGAAGAGCTTCTCACTGGCTGTACTAGGAGACAGATGGACGCCGTTTTTTACTCTTTCTGGCAGGTTTAAGGTGAGAACTCAACGTTGCAACATGATAGATAAGTCAGAAAACATGGAAACCGATGTCATGGGCACTTTAAAGTTTATTATCCAGTGTCAACATCAAGATTTACTGTTCCCGAGGAACACTTTATAAATCTTACAGTTATGTTCCTGTTTTTGTAATGTTGACTTTAATGACAGAAAGATCATAAAACTAAACATCACTTGAAAACAGAACAATTATAATTCAGAATGTCCAGCACTGGTAAGACCCCCGCTGGACATCAAATAAAAAAGAATAAATACGCTTTGATTTCAGATGTTTCGTGGATCCTTGGACCCTTACAGCCGAGGTAGAAACACACCGAGTTTTATTATTCATACAGTCATCAAGGCCACTCACCGTCTGTGTGTTCCTCCATGTCTCCGTTGTCCTCAGGTTGATCATCAGGTGCCGTCACTTCCACAGTGGGGGGGCTCTGTGTGGAAGTCTGCTGACCATCTGTGTTGTTGGGGGAACTGCAGACAGAAAACAGAAGGGAAATGTTTAAAAAGAACAGCTGCATGATGGCAAAATGTATGTATATAACACAATATAATAAACGGTCAATTTCAACTTAACTGTTTTTTCTAAATGTTCATTTATATTTTGTGTTGAAATATGCGAGTAAAGTTTTATTTATCAGTGACGAGCTTTAAGTGTTTATCCGTGTGGATTATTGTGAGTTCTGTGTTGTTCTTGGTGGAGCTGCGTGTTAGCCCTACTGCCCTTTTAAAAAGACTTAAGGGATCACAGAGCTGAAAACGTGGATTCAAGTCCTTTGAACACAGACACATTTCTTAAAGCTTGAAACAAGATCCAAACTGAACCAGAGATGTCCTTTTAAAAGGGTTTCCTTGTTTAGGGACTGCTGCCGGTCTGTTGGGATTTAATCAAGTGCATCTCAATAGATTCAACAATAATTTTATTTTCCTAAACAAAAATGTCAACACATTTTTAAAAATGACAACTTAATGACATCCGTTTAAAAATCAATAAACTCACTCTGACCTTTATAAGATACATTTCTTATAATCTATATCCACCCTCGCTGACCTGCAGCATATCAACCTTTCCAGTCACTGAGGTGAAACTGGATCTGTCTGGCTCACTTACTCTTGACAGTCCAGATTGCAGCCAGAGTGCCAGGACGTGGAGGAGGGCGGCGGTCGAATTCGCTCGTGGTCATCCTGCATCTGAAGCCTGATTGGTCGCCTCAGGCCCCAAAAGATATTTAGCAAGCCCTCAACGATCAGCTCTCCTTCTTCCTGTTTGGAGACAGAAACTATAATCAATGCACACATACACATGTAGAGCCATACACAACAGACAGTTATTACCCCTTTGGGCTAGATGGTGTAATGATAGTGTGTATTATATTGCAAAAGCAAAGCAAGAACAAATGTGAAAAGGTCAAAAGGGGTTAAGGAGTGCAAAAACTGGGATTCTTCAGCAGAAAATGTAACATTAAAATAACCGGCAGCACTAATTACTCACTTCTCTGTGTCGCAGCTGTAGATTCTGCCCCTCATAATAAAGGTTGTACGTTTTAAGATGTGCGAGGACTGTTGCCCTGAAGACAGAAAACAACTGACTCACTGTAGAGGAAGTGTTGTTTATAAAGAACCGTGCCAGTCTGAGTCATGCTAACTTTTTTACAGGACATAACAGATAAAGTTAAATTGACTTGCTGTTTAAACAATCTTTAATTGGAGCTTTATTGGATTCCTTCCCTTGAAAATTTACAAAATTATAAATCTTCAGTCCCAAACCTTTAATCCCACACACACATGCAGGGATGTGAATACACGTATAAGTACAGGTGAATCAGCGCAGCTTTTACGGTAATCCTTACTTGCTGATGAACTTGTTCTCTCCGATCTGTACCCCGTCCTGTGGATCATCCATTCTCAGTTAGCATGAGAGGGGCTGAGAAACAAAGACACGACACAGAGTTAATGTTCATCCAACTGATTCAGTCTCATGACTCCTCATGACAAACAGTGAGCACACACACACACAGAGGACTGTCTGAAGAAGAGGAAAGTGAGTGTAGGAAGAGGAGAGGGTTCAGCTCCAGACCATAAACAATAACAGCTGATCATATCTACTTTCCTGTATGGAAGCACATTTCCGCCACCTTGCTGTAAAAAAGTAGATTTTGTAAGTCATAATTATGATAAACTACTTTTCTTTCTATTTTATTCCACTAAAGTGGTGGAAACAGGCGTCCATATTCATGTAAACCATTTCCCCTCAAGATTTTTAAAAATGAAGCACCGCTTTATAAAATCTAAACATGAAGTAAAGCAGAGGAGCAGCTGCTCTGCACTTTTGTCTTAAAGTGTGATGATTTTTTTCAACTCTTAACTTCTGATATCTGTCTCGTCAACATATAAACACATAATTTACACATGCAGCTGTTAAAATGGCACTCTGCCTTCCATTGTGCAGATTCAATGTGTGTTCTTGTGTCTATTTGGCAGGACAGAAGCCTCCGGAAAGACAGAAAAAAAAAAAAAACAGGTGTGGGACACATGAACCACCTGCTGCTTCAAATTATTTCAGCTGCTTAAACACTGCTTAGAGCGCGCAACTGACAGAACACATACACAGTCATCTGTCATGTTTATATCTATAAAGAAGAAACTGCAAAAAGAAAAGAAAAAACATTTGGAATCAGAATATGCATGTTTGATTTTTAGGAAGTAAAGAGCTGGTCACTGGGTCAAGGCTGAAAAAAAGCAATTGAAACATAAAATATTTATATTTTGTGGTTTTAAAAGCAGAAGCTATGGGATAAATATGCATTGTTTGAGTTTAATCGCTCCTTACCGTGGTGAAGAACGTAGATTTTTGCTGAGTCACCAGAGAGACAGAGGTTTCTGTGTGAAAAGAGAGCAAAAGATTAAACAGGTTGACTGCTGGTATCCTCATGTAGTGGGAGTTTACATCAAACGGCCCACGAGGGTCTTTTCTTCGAAGTGTGGCAGCAAACAAACATGGAAGAGTGAGTGGTGTAAGGAAGTGCTCCCCTTCCGTCAAACGGCTTCCTCCTTTGCTCAGTCAGTCACACAGGAAACTGACACTACCTCTTATACAGCCTAAAACTTCCTCAATTCAAGTAGCAAAGACAAATGACCACACACTAAGAAACAAAGCTTAAATATAAAGATGGTTACATAAAAACTCCCGTAAACTGCCACATCCTTTAATCAGTTTCAACACTTTGAGGTGTGACATGCAATCTCAATGTAGACAAATGATTTTCACAACCAGACAAGAAGATTTAAACATGGTGCAGATAAACAACCTGAGGCTGTCAATCTGAAATAAATGTGGACACATTAAATATTAAACATCAATCAGCCAAGTCTCATGCCAAGATCCATCAATATTTCAGCACTAATATTAGGTCTGTGAAGCACCCAACAGCTCACCATTGACCTACACAATGGTAGCCATTAGACTTTAATATCATATATCATATATTGTTGTCAAAGGCTGCTTCACTAAAAGACTATTAATGATGCCAATGGTCTGTGACAAACATGGCCAAACCAAAAACAATGCTAACAGTATCATAGGGGATCTAAACCGTCATCCGACAATGAAAACTGGTCCAGTCCAACGTTAACTCTGGGATAATGATCTCATCTGGCTTTTGATATTTACACCTCCAGCTGAAGCATCGCTTTTAAAGTTGCTCTCTACTGAAAAGCTCAAAAGTTAGTTAAACCATAGAACAAAACTGGAAATTATTTTATTACAAAAACTAAATTATTTATTATTTATTTTGTGAGAACATTGCATTTGCACTAGATAGCGATGAGCGTTTTGCAGAAACAAAGTGTAATCCAGTGATGAATCAGATCTGCTTTAACTTAAACATTCTTTAAAATAAGCTGTTCAAACTAACAGATCCCAGATGTTTAGACAAAAGCTAAACTATAAATCATGGCCAGCTTTAGCTTTTAAAACCCAGAACACCCTTTTCTTTATGAGAATGATCTTTCTGACATGAAGACTGCAGTAACAGAGCCAACATCTGCATATGAATACAAACAGACGGCCTCATGACTGACCCAGTTCTGTTTCACATCGGAGTGCTGGTCTGGAAACCAGTCCAAATGTAGAATTCATTGAGCGCCTGAAGTCCCCTGAGTGCCATTACACCATCAGCCAATCCTCATTCTTCATCGTCTCCTCTTACGTCTCAGTCGCCTCAATTTGCTTTGTTGTTTTGGTCTACAATCACTCAGTTTACAAATGTCCGATTCTTCCTGCCATGTTTGATTTTCTCATTCAGCTTCACGTTTGTGAGTGGAAACCATCCAACATGCTAACTTCCTGACTTGTCTCCCTTGAATCTGTCTTTCATTGACACACATGGCCCCTTGTTTTCTGCCCTCTTGCCTCTGTACCTCCTCTGTCAATGTCTTTAGAATGACATGGTTTCTGAGTAACTCCAAACCTCCTCTTGTCCTCTCCTAAACCCACCAACACCACCTCCCCTGGCTTTTCTGTCTCGACATTACTACTGCTTGGCCTCAGTATTGTCACTATTGTCATAGCAACAAGAAAAAAACCCCAAAAACAACTAAGCTCTGACAACTGGCCTACAAAACTGAGCCAAAAATAGTGTCTCTCTCTGCTGCTTCTTACTAGGATTGCTAAAAACTCTGAGAGGCTCAACTTGAATCCAAATAAGGCTTCCAGGTCCAACCAGAACTACTGCTGCCTCTTAGCTGAATGTGAAGCTTTAAATTCCCTTTAAATTAAAGTGTTTCCATGTTTATTTTGTTTTATAATGGTTTATCATAAATCTTTGGATTTTGGACTGTTTGATAAAACAGAACATTATATTTTAGATATTACTTTGCAGTCTGAGAGCCTGTAAGTGTCAATGTTTGTGTTTATTTTGGTGAATGCTCTGCGCTGTAATGTATAAATCATAATTTAGGGATATAATGCTGTTATACAACACTATTCAATAGCAACAACACTTTAAAAACACCAAAGTCTGAGTAAGAACTGATGCTAGATTAAATTGAATGTGTGTTAACAAACAGCATCCAGTTTGTGCACCGTCTCTGGCTTGCATGTGTGCTGAGAAGAATCTTAAATATCTGCTGCTTATGTAACCTTTTTACTCCTATAAAACCGAATGAACTCCCTGTTAGAGTCCATGCGTTATAAGAAAAGCACGTTCTGCTGTTTTTTGGCCATGGATTGTACTGAGGAATCAAAGTCTTAAATTGAGTACAAACAATCTATAAATGTAAAAACCTGGGAGTTAGTGTTTCGCCAAGACTTTTCTGTAATAAAAAGCTGAATCTGCTTTAAATACAATGTTGTGAACACGTTTTAAGCCTTCTATTTAAAACAATTACATTCAGTCCGACTCATCTCCCTAAAGAAGGCACCAAACACCCGAGTTAGCTACACCGACCCTTGTGTTTGGATCATGCCGACTTCGGGGATCCTTCTTCGGCTCACCTACCGTATTCCTGCTCGGCCCCGCTCCTCGTTCCTCCGTTAATGGTTGACCAGCAGCGGCTCGTTTCTTCTACCGTTGGAAACAATCAGCAGGGTGCGTGTGACTGGCATCCAGAGGAGCTGGTAGGAGCGGAGGTGGAGGAGGAGGACAGCGAGAGGTCCATCTGTTGTGGCGGAGCTCGCGCGGGCGGCACAGGAGCGTCGCGGGGACTCGGCTGGCAGCCAATCAGAAAGCGAGACCGACGCGCCTTTGTTCACGCCGCGAGCTTAGATGAATGAAAACATAACAATGGAAGAAACGAGGACGCGCGCTCAGTTCACGACTGTTCATTGTTGTTAATCAGACACCCAAAACTTACTGTGAAGGAATACTCCCCCCATTAAACTATGCATCAAAGTTTTTTTAAATGATTATGGCGCATCACTGTTGTCTCCCAGCAAGAAGGACGAAGGTTCGATTCCCGGTTGTGACCTTTCTGCGTGGAGTTCTCATGTTCTCCAGATGGATGCGTGGGCTTCCTCCCACAGACCAAAAACAAACATCCTGGCTCATTTTAAGTCACTTTGGCTCAATCTTTCTGAGGAAACGAGTACTTAAGTGTTTAACATTAAAGTACCAACAGTGCTGTAAAAAGTGCTTCCTTCCTTCCTTACAGATTTCTAGTTTTTCCTTTTGATCATTACATCTAAATGTTTCAGATCAGCCAACTATTTTCTTCAAGATTCTGAGTAAAATGCAGTTTTCACTTAATTTATTAAGGATGTAAAAGTTATCCAAATCAACTAGGCCCTGTGAAAAAGTAATAACTCCCTTGTTAAACCATGAATTAAAGTGATAATATGCAACTTTTTCATATTTTTAAATCTTTTCCTTGAGCCAGTCTGTGCTAATATGACCCTTTACAGAGTTAATGAAAAGTCACTTAGCCCCATCTGGTGATTACAGCCGGAATACCACGATTGCAAGATCTCCGTCGCCGTCACGGTACCCAAGAAGTCACGTGTCTCACGAGGGTTAGGCTAACCCAAAGTGGCTAGCTGTTATGCTAGCGCTGGAGTGTTTTTAGCTCATGATTCCTGATTTTTTTCAATCTCTTTCTGCTTGAACACAGCTGAATTCTTTGAAGGGGTAAATAACCGCTCCTGTAGAAAGCTATGACGGCTGAGGAGACATTTCTACAGTTAGATTTAGGGGTTTAGAAGCTGAAACAATATGCTAGCTTGTGTAATGCAGTAATTTAAAACGGACACCAGAGGGAGCCCAAAACAAGCAAAACTGCATATTATCACTTTAACTGTGATTACCCACTATAACCGAGTCCAATTTCACTAGCTACACCAAGACTGTACAGAACCTGTCTGACAACATGAACTGGACAAAAGACATGTCAGGAAAATAAGAAATAAAAGCAATGTCTTAAAATCATAACTAGAAAACAAATGGGTTCTGAGTCTGACTGACAGGACACTTAAGAAATCACCTGAAGAAACTAAGAATTATATACTTATCAGAGGGCAGCCCACCTAACAGCAAACGAAAACATATAATTCAAGTTTAAAGAGATTAAACTCAAGTAACTCACCACTTGAGTATCAATTATTTATACATGTATGTATATATGTGTGTGTTTATAAATATGTATATATAGAAAAAGATTTATTCATTTATTTTATTTTTTCTCATTGAAGTATTATTCTCATTATTATTATTTTATTTTGCTGAAATAATGTTATTATAGATATGTTCAAATAAATTACCGTATTCATTCATTCATACTAACATTAATCTGCATAGTGTCGCCCCCTGCAGGCCATCAGTTTGCATTATTAGACTGGTGGGTTAGAATAGAGCAAAAGAATAGAGCAAAATAACTAATCATCAGATTGTTGACAAAATAAAAAAGACTAAAGACAGAATTACTTCTGCAACATAATACATTTAAGAACAAAGAATAAATCATTTTATTGTTACAATTAGTTTACACAATTTATCTTCCAGAGTGTTCTGCAAACATTAAATATACATGTTTTTGTTTGATTTGTTTACATCTATTTAAAGTTTCTTAGCTTGTTCTTTGATTTATACTGGTAATGTGTAACATGAGCAGAAAACAATGTTAGAGTAAAAAAATACAATATGTAAAAGGTCCTAACAGACAAAAGGGTTTCATCAAACCAAATTACAAATGGGGTCAAAAGTATTTACGTTTAAAATAAAAAGGACAACAAGATGGTGCGCTTTCCAGCATGATGTGAGATTAAAAGTTGATTTTAAACAAATATCTGCTTGCAAAAAACATAAAAATTATGTATAAAAAACACTGGAAAAAAAAACACTTTACACAAAATTATATTCATCAGGTATCCCCCTTCAAAATAACTGAAAGGGATCAATGTTTTTGTGTTATAAACCTTATGGTTACCTTATTAAGAGCCACCAGCTGGTTAAACTGCCTCAAATGTACTTCAAGTCAGAAAACCAACATATTTTACTGTAACTGGGCTACTTCTGGAACAACTCTTAAAATATGAGAATAAATTCTTAAGAGTTGGGGTTAAAAACAGGAAGCAGCTTTTTAGGCACAAAGACAACTAATGCTCATCTTTACGGTATGTGTTAAGGCAGATTCACTCAGCTGCCAATAAACAGGCTCTTAATAAGGTGACCAGCAGGTGTCATCCTCCTGCATCCAGACACCAGTAAAAATTCATGAGGAGAAGACCTGGTACACCAAACATGTCAGAAACAGACATATTTTCACTGCAGGACTGTGTGTGTGTGTGTGTGTGTGTGTGTGTGTGTGTGTGTGAAACATAGTGTGTGTGTGTGTGTAGGGAGAATGTGATGGGAGAGGTGCCAGTTGCATTATGGGAAACAGAAAACAAGGTCATGTGCTGTGCAGGTTTATCATCATTATGTGTTCATGCCATGTACTAAAAAAAGAAAAGCATCCACTCATTCCTCAGACAGGATGTAGCAGGTGATGACTGCTCTGACTGCTGCTTCATCATCACAATCTCTGCAGTGGTTTACAGCGTTGCAAAAATCTCAAAAACACATGAGCTGGTGTGTTGATAACACCTGTTGTGTATTTAGCTCAGAGTACAGCTGAGAACTGGGGGATTTCTAGCCTCTAACTGACAGCATATTCTATGATGTCAGCACTTCTAGTGTTTGTTTCTTCCATCTTATCCAGGATGAATTTCGACAAATCTGATACTTGATGCCATTAATATCCAACAGTTACACAGACTCACTTCCCTGATTAGATTTTTGTTGTTATAGTAAAAGTATAGAAGCATTTATTGTCACTTAGTGGATTTTGATGAATATAAAACTGTGATGGAATCAAGTTTGTTTAAACACCAGATTTTCTATTTTAATCTTTTGACCAGTAGGTAGAGCCTGTTTTAGTTCCTATATCTTATTGAAGCACTAAAGTTAACTGCAAAAAGAAACAACTACATACATTTAAAAAATTATAAGTTTGGGGATGTTTAAAAAAGTTAAACATTATAGTCTTACATTAAAACCCTTACTTCCAAATAGGAAAATTAAAAATTCAACAGGAAATGTTTTCACCGTTTTGTTTCCTGGTGTGTCCCCTGTTGGAACTTCACTGCATATCAGTCAATTACACTGCAGAATTATTATCATGTAAGAAAACTAACTTAGAAAACTAATTTGGTACCATACAAATATTATATATGAATTATCTTAAAATGCCAAAAAGGCAAAAAATAATTATATAAACAAAAAAATAACTTTCAGTATTTATCCCAATGTTTAATACTAATAAATTACTGTTAGGGTAAATTAAGATTAACAATTAGGTTTATAATGTTCTAATTGTACAAAAAGGGATTAAATTTAAATCTTTTTTGGTAGAACAGAGAAGTCTGTGCAAATGTGGGACTTTTTCATTAGTTTCCAATGACAAATATGTAATTCACAGCTGGATAAAAGAGAAGAAAATAAGTGAGATGTAATCAAATCAGTCAAGTCATAAACGAAGCAAAACAGTAACTATAAACAGACGCTAAATACAAGAAGAAAATAAAGTCAACAGAGAAAAACAAAACAAAAATATAGCTAATAATTGAGACACTATTATTACTAATAACTCAGGGTCCAGGTTAATGAAAACTACCCAACCAGACCCTGAGTTTCTTGGCACCGTTTAATGTGCAAGTAGCTACAGTAAAAAGGCCCTGACTCTAAAATCTGAACAAACAAGTTTATTGAACATCTAAAGGTGTTTTCCTCATGCTTTTAAATATAACTTACTATGAATGCAAAGCAATAATCAAATGTTAAAAATTATCTACAGGGCATGAACATGTAAACTGATAAATATATCAGAAGCACTGTGCCACACTGAGACACAGATATGCTGCAAGAAATCACTGACTTTCTCTTTATAAATAAATAAATAGCTTTAACAGGAGACAAGTTGGGAAGTTTATCAGTAGCAATAAATTCCAATGTTGAAAGTTTTGGTATAAGGTAACAAGAGAGTAGAAATACAAAAAATATATATTTGGTTTAGTAAAACCTCAGATGGGATAAATATTTTATAACTAAGCAACTCTTTATTGTTGTGAGATATTTCCTTAAACGGTGTGTTTCGGTTAAAGCAGTAGAGGCACACAGTGTGGTCAGATGGGATTCTTTAAGGTTACACCTCAGCTCATAAGGTGCAGGTTTAAAAGCTGCTGCCAACATCGAACATCAACAGTAACAGCAGTTAACTAATCATTACAGCAGCGCGTAGAAAGGAGGTGTGCAGCTGAAGATGTGGAGGGAATGTGAGAAAAAACATCAACACAATAAAATAAATGCAAACAAAGAACGACCTCTTACCTCAATCCACTATCCTAACTACAGTTATACCAAAAACACATCGACGGAAACATCAAGCTAGCTTAGATAGCAGGACTGCTGATGCTAAAAACACGAAAAAGCGACATATTAAAACTACAAGAAGATCCAGACAAGATCTTTGAAGTCACTGCATTCAGATTTTCTTATTTCAAGCCTTACGTGCAGAAAACCTCCTCGACAAGGCCACATGTCTCTCAATGTGTGCGAAATAATAAATGGACTGTCACAACAACCTTTTCAAAGCTTCAGACCAAACAAGCTACTCGATATCATCTAACAGCTCCATAAGACGAGCGTTTGGGTTAGTAACTTGTGCATAATACTGACATGGTGAAGAGATGTAAACTGGTAGGTTGGTGACAATTTTGCAAGGGTTCTCAATGTTTAAATAGGTAGGTCAGGTTGTTAGTGAGAGGTGAGCAGGTGTGATGGGCTGCTGAGTTTTTGAGGTCTGAAGAAAAAAAAAAAAAAAAAGGAGTAAAAGCTGTGAAGCAACATTCTAGATTTGAACTCAGGAGGCAGATAGTGCAAAAACAAATCTCACAATCACTTTGCATGGCTAAGGGCACCTGACAAACTACTGCCATCAGTCTCCATATCGTGCATCATAGCACTCAAACTAATTCTACTGAGGCTGCTGGTGTGTGTATGTGTGTGTATCTCTAATGCGGTTGCATACCATCCACTCTAATGTGCTTTAAGCAGAAGGTCTTTCTTAGAGACAACATATAAGCTAGCAGCAATTTCAAGTCCGTGAGCCATCAAACATTCAGTTTTGATTGTCTGATGTCCACCTGTCTCCTTCTGGAAGTAAAATAAAGCAAAAACCTGTTATATTTTGCTGCATACTGAACCCAGACACACACACACAGACTAACCTCTGCATGGTGACATCTTAATGCATGCTGTGACTTGCTATAGCATGCTAAAAATAGCATAGAAAAAAGTGGGGAAAAGACACACAAAAGCCTAAGAAAACACTTACTGACAGGGGCGTTGTGCAATATATTTTCTTCCACACAATCCTGCTCAGTGTCTGTGCTCCATTCTCCCATCATTTAATCTTAGTGTACCATCCCTTGCTCCCCAAATTCAGACACATCTAAGGTCTCTCCAGTCCCTTGGCTATACCAGACTCTCCCCCAGTGCGGTGCTTCCCTCCCCTCCTCCTCCTCCTCCCTTCACCGCATCCCCATGTCCCATTCTGCTCCTGCCAGCTTCTTGTAGCCTCCCCCAGTGGTAGCCTGTGAACACAGGGCTGATAGGGATGTATTTAAAAACCGAATGTCGGTTGAAGAAGTCCATTCCAAACGGTAGGTCGTAGGATCTCATCCCTTCTAGTTCTGCTGCACTGAGGCCAGTGCCACGTTTCAGCTTCCTGATGCCACGTTCTTCAGGGGAACCTGGGGTCAGAGAACAATAAATTAATCTTCAATTTACTAAAGGTTAAAGTCCAAACTACTGAAAACTTTTCTTCAGTGTCTTCCACCATTTATTTATTTTAAAATAAATAAGAAGTCCTTTAAAAACTTTTTTTTTCAAACAGAAGCCTAAAAAAATGCACTTTGTCAGGTTGCTGGAGAGAATGAGAGAAAATTAAGATTAATAAACGCTGCTGCAGCCTCTATTCAGTGTCACTGGAGGGATGCAAACTCATCAAATGTCTGGAAATATTTATGCTGTTTCTTTTTTTTTTTGTCCTTTTGCAAAACAGATGACATTTGCTACTTTAGGATCTTGCTAGCATCAGGAAAAATGGATGGGGGGAAAGGACGGGTCCTACAGCACTCTTCATCATTTAACATTTACATTTTAATTAAAACATGTCCCAGAAAATTACGCAAAAAGTGTATTTATCCAGTGACATAGATCTTTTCTAATTAACATGTATGACAGATAATAATAAAAATAATATTAACATTTTCTCTAAGTATTTTTAAGCCATATAAATGCAGACTGAGACTAATTCTAGAGCTTAATAAGGGTGTATTTGTTTTTATACAGTCTGTATTTTGTATTTTACTGTTTTGCAAACACCTTGTATTGCTTGTGCCATCTCCTTTGTTCGTCTATTCCTGATAATTCTTTTGTTTTCACCTAATGTGGAATTTTTAATTAAAAAAAGAGAACAAAAAAGATCTGTAAAAAGGAAAAAAAACTAGGGCCGGGAATCGATTAAAATAAATTAACTAATTAATCGCAAATCTGAACTAAATTAATCGCAGTTAATCGCATTTAAAAATTAATCGCAATTAATTGCATTAAAAATTAATCGCAATTCATCGCTTCTTTTCAGAAAAAAGAAATTACATGTAGTTTACAATGTCCAGCCATGAAATATGCCAAAAATGTTTTAAAAATCATTTTTAAAGCATAATTTATGAAAAAATGCATTTAAATTGCATTTCAGTTCAAAACAGTTGAAAAACAAAAATTCCTGACTAAAACTGGACAGACCCTAATACAGTACTTTATAAATCTATGTTTATTTTATGTACAATTTCAGAAGGGTGTTGTTTTAAAATAATAATAAAAGATTTCCAACATGTGGAAACTCTATGAGAGAATCATTTTTTGCAGTGTTCAAACTGACCCACGCCCTGCCTCGTTTTCAATGAGGGGTCCGGGTCACTCAGGTCTCTGTTGTTTAAAGACTGGGAATGGGATCGCCTGGGTTCGGTACTGGTTTTACTTTTCAGATAGGGTCTGGGTTTCTCGTACCGAGCCGAACTGAAACCTCCGCTCGGACCTCGGTGTCAGACCGGGACTGGACCCGTAACACCTGCTCAGTGCTGAACTGAACCGGACCGTACGGCGAGAAAGGAGCAGGAATAAATCTAAAGGCTAGAGACCGTCCAGTTTCACCGCCGATTACTTTCGGTTTTCACGGTGAAAAGAGCGGAGAGTTCCGCGACCGGGTAGACCGGTGAACTGATGACATCCGAAGAAGCAGGTAAGGTGGGCTGGACCCATACGAATGATAAAGGGAGGATATTGACACGGGCTGGGAGCCGTCTGTGAGTCTGGGCAGCAGGAAATCAGGCTGACAAGCGCTCCGCCTTGCTTCAAACACAAGTTGCGTTAATTTTTTTTAACGCGTTACGTCTTTCAAATTAATCAAGCGTTATTAACGCGCTAAAGTCCCGGCCCTAAAAAAAACATAAAACTATTTTAAAAATCAGAGGAAAGCCACGGATGTGGCTCTCTGGGTTTGGAGCAGTGTTAGCTCAGGCTCAGATCATCTCCTTCCAGCCAGGACTACTGATCCTCCCAGAGGGATCCTCATGATCGGATTTAAAACCCGCCTCGACATGTTCTGCCTTTCTATGAAAACTTGTACCTGCTTAGCAGTCACAGCCACATTGTTATCATCTTCCTTTGAAAAGTTTTTCAAACCTTTAACAACTTTTATCTGGCAATAATTATCATCCTCAAAGTTTAAATTAATGTGGAAAAGGATCTTACCAGGGATAGTATTGTCCAAAATAAAGGCGACGCAACCTCCAACAAACATGGCAGTGGTGAGCAGCACATTTAGGACTTGGTCAATTTCAACTATGCCTGAAAAAAAAATTAAACGGACAAAGAGTTGTCTCAACTGTCAGGAAAAAAAAAACAGAAGCCTCTTGAGAAAACATAAGAATCTAATTCTTGTTTTGTGGGTAGATTCCCCTGGACTCACCGGTGACCAGCGGGTTCTGTTTGAGGTAGTTTGGCAGCATCAGACCGAAGAAGATAGAAAAACCTAAAACAAAGAGGTTCCTAGAGGAGTTGAGGTCCACAAACTGCAGGTTGGACAGTCCCACGGCTGTAATCATCCCAAACAACGTGCAGAACAGGGCCCCCAGAACGGGGTCCGGCAGAGAGGCAAACAGAGCGCTGAATTTACCCACGAGCCCTAGCAGCAGCATCATGGCAGCACCATACTGGATCACACGTCTGCTGCCAACCTGAAAGGCCGGTCAGAAGGATAGAGATATCTTTAGGCCTAAATTACATCAAAATGACAAAGAAATACATTTGAATTTATGCTCATTTTTGCTTGATAATGTTTACAAAATATTACAGGTTTCAGTGCATATTTAAAAATATTTAGTCAAAACAAAACACAAAGATGAAACTGAGCTGAAGGTGCTACCTTTGTAATTCCAAGAACACCAATGTTTGGACTTGAAGAAGTGGAACCATTTCCTGTACCGAAAACACCATCCAGCACACAGGAAAGGCCCTCGACAAATATCCCCCTAAAGAGACAGAAGAGGAGCAACATAACTAACACATCTACAGTGTATTGCTGTGACAAACGTCAGGATTTACAGGAGTAACACACAGAACAAAATGGGATAAATTACCGGTTGATGGCGTGGATTGGAGGAGGAGGAGCACATGAGAGGCGAGCACAGGCGTAGTAGTCTCCTATTGACTCGATGATGCTGGCCACCACAGCGCTCAACATGCCGATCACACCTGCAGCGGTTACAGTGGGCGCGCCCCACTGGACTGTGAAGGTAAGAAAGCACCAATCAGAGCAGAGAACATCAACTCTCTGACAGCCATTATAGATATCCAAACAGTTAAAGTGATCATACAATTTAAAACCCCCCGTGTCAACATGAGTAACATCTAAAATGTATCATATCAACATAAAACTGTCATGTTTGTTGGGACTGAATATGTCTAAATGTGTGGCATACTGTGAATTATTAAAACCTGAAGAATCATCAGGCATCTCCATCTTTATCTACACCTCAAATTGACATCATCAGGCACTTTTTGTACAGAAGAAGTCAGAGTTAAATGAGATACAAAGGCATACAGACAGCTCTTCCCTTCATTATCCTCCTCCTCCTCATCTTCAACACACTTACATGGATAGGGGACTTTGAACCACGGTGCAGCTTTAAGGATTCCTTGACGTGCATCTGTCCGAGCGTAGAAACCATACTTGCTTTCCTCCGGTGGGAAAACATCAGTAACAGTGAAAATGAAACACAACAGCCATGATACCAGGATGGCCATTATGATCTGCGAGCAAAAAAAAAAAAAAAACACTTCTCAGACAATTTTAAAAAACATGTTTCATAAATTTTAATGGTCAAAGAAGCCTTGGATGGAAATTCTTGGTTTAAAAACACAAATGGAAGTTCGCATTATTACTTTAAATCTTACAAAATTCACTTTAGAGACGATGAAAACTGAAATCTGCACTATGATTACTGGTTTAAATGTTACACGTTGCTGGAGGCTAACAAGGTTCCAATTTTTCTGCAAGTGAGCATTGGGAGGCGTTTTGATGAGACGTATAAATCAGACAGACAGAGAACAGTGGTGTTTTTAGCCATTTGACCTTCAGAGGATAGAAAAGCACTGATTTGCGCGACCCTCAAACACCTCCCGGGGAGAACGAGATTAGTTCTGTTGAATAATTTAATTTATTTGGAAAGAGTTTTAAATAAATCAAAGTAAATTGCTTACCAGGGAGAAGAACGTTAGACAGAGTTAGTGTAAAACAACCAAAGCTGATACTCACAGGAAACATTTTAAAGACCTGCAGCCGATACGAAGTCCAGCCTTTCTTGGCTTTGTAGATCGGCAGGGGGAAATTAACATTTCTGGCATATTGAGAGAAAAGCAACACCAAGAATATAGTCCTGCAGACACAAAACAGCATAATCAATTTGTTGGATCACAGTCAGATAATAAGTGTCTTTATATTTTCTATACTTTTTTTTCCCCTGTGAGAGAAATAACTCGGTTTGAAGATGTTCCATTTAGTCCTGGATATGTTGCACTAGGACTCCAGAGGCTTCAGAGCCAATCAATTATCCCAACTGTCTGAGAAAATCAGTTGCAATTACCAGCAGATATCCTCTGTCCCTGTAGAGGGAGAGGAAAAGCCCTTCGGCAAGCAGCGATGACGAAGCAGGACCTAATGTCACACAGCCACCTCCATTAGTCACTTCACTGTAGCCTTACCATTGGACATTATTCCAAATAAAAACCATTTTAGTTACAATATATGCATCTATTATAATTTTCTCATTAATAAATAAATCATTGGGAATGGATTGTAGTGGTTCCATTTTTAGACTGAAATTACAGACATACAGCTGCAGAATTTATTATTTTTTAAATCATAGCCAAGTGCGCTGATGCCATGTTGCACTGAAACATTTGGACAGAACAGCTGGGAGATTAGTTTTTAGACTGAATGTCACATCAAACATGTCTTTATTGGAAACTAAATGTGCTTTTCTTTGTACTCACAGCATAGCAATGCCCCAGTGTTTTCCAGCCCTCTCGCCTGCAGCCTGAAAGCCCGACAGTCCAATGAGGGCCACGGTGGGGGTGATGGTCAACGGCCCAATGTACTTCAACAGCATCCCAGGAAGACCCAGAGCTCCAATGCACACCTCGATCAGGGATGAAACAATGATCGCACCTTGGATCTGGAAATTGTGGAGAAAAAACAAGAAGAACAAAGTCAGTGGCTATATTTAAAACCATAAATCAACCAGTAATATTACTTATTTGACAGATATTTTCAAAAATATTCATGCATAGACTTAAGATCCAGGAAAACATTTTCATGGATTCATCATATGCTAAGTAAAGGATGCAATTATCAAAACTACAACAGCTAGACAAAATGCTTTTGAAGCATCAGATTCAGTTCAGAACTCATCCAGTCACCTACATTTGCTTTGCACCAGGAAATCAGAACAACTTCTTTTAGTCAGCGGCCTGAAGATGGTTCCCAACCCTGTTCCTCCAGGCCTACAGTCCTGCATGTTTTAAAGGTTTCCTTGAGCCAACACTAAAGTGCTCAGTGGGTCATTAAGTTCTGCAGCAGCCTGTAAATAGCCTGACCTTTTAAATCAGGTGTGTTAGAGAAGAAATCCCTAAAACATGCAGGATTGTGGGTCCTGAGGACCAGGGTTGGGGACCTCTGAAGCTCTCTTCTGTCGCCTTTTTTCACGAGGAATCTTTCCCTCATTTAAAAATTTGATTAAGTCTAATAAGGATGTGTCTAATTCACACCACATAAACAACAATTACTGAACTGGCTGACGCAAATGGGAAAGGTTAACACTGATTAACAGCATCTGTCATACAAACCCAAACCCTGCAGACATTTAGAGACAATGATTTCCTTATCAGTACAAACCAAGCCTCCTAAAAACACAACTTCTTAAAGTTTAGTTTAAAAAGCCCAGTGTTCCTCAGCAGTTGCGTAAACAGTGGCATAAGGAGTTATTCAGATAGTATCTTATCATCCATCAAGTCAATGTAGGTTACTCAATTTTGTTTTACCTCTCGTATCCTGGGGTGCCAGATGTGCTCTGTATGAAGGAGCTCTGTTCCATTCAGAAGTGGATGTTCTGGTCATGTGAAAATACAGAAAAACATGAAATTAAATGTTGCACAAAAATAAAATCAGTGGTCATTTTACAGAATTTGATGCTCTGATCTGTTACAAACCAGAACATAACCACATCTTTTAAAGTTGTTAATAATTTTAGGAGACTGAGGAGTGAATAAAGTGTTACCTGTGCTGTTACACTTCCACTTGTCCAAAGACAGGATGGCTCTAGCTGGTGCAAGAAAAGCAAACGCGCTCGCCTGGAACAAAGGTAACCTGAAAACAGACAAATGACATGTTAGTACTCATGCAGAAATGTTCCCCGTCATCTTATTCCTGTAAACCATACTTTCCATTTTAGAAATGTCATTCACTGAGCAGGCCAAGATCAACTCTACAGAGTCTGTTTAATAAAGATTTGTTGCTTCAAGGTGAATAAATCAACATTAAATTCTTTATTATAAAAAGTGCATCATCATTCTTACAGCATCCTGTGAATTCCTCTTTCACAGAGGGAGCTACTTATAACAGATTAATGAAGTCACTGAAGCTTTTTGTTGTTGTTTCAAGTGGTCAAACCACTGGAGCAGTGCATGCTGGACATTCTCCCGTCATCGCTCCATTTCCCCACATCTTCTCTCCCTCCTTCAGCTGTTTCAATCCAGTGACATTTCTCTGAAGACGGTAATCCACAGAGAGATGGACAGATAGTCTTTCACCTACTTTCAGAACTGCCTGAGAGAGAGTGGCCTGCTGGTGTGACAGGAATGCAACTAATCCTGAGGCTAACACCAGATTCTGTTCTTGTTTGTTTTAGAAAACAAGACAAAGTAAATAAGTGTGTAAGAACTTCATTAACTTAAAAGTCAACACTCTGACACATTTTAAAAAAAGGCACTGTAGTTGCCTAAAGATACACAAAGAATAATTTAATTCTGATATACAGTTCATACAAGAATGTCTGCTACTACAAATATTAAAAACATTTCATATTTCCTTTGATTTATTTTTTTACTTAAAACTTTGAGATGACACAAACTAATAACTTGTATCATCAAGACAGTAGTTCCTAGCCTTCTTTTGAAGCTCAACACAAAATATTTGTGTAAATAAATCTAAAAAAGTTGCCTCAAATTTGATGCATTTTTAAAAACAAATTGTTTACCAACTTCCCCCCTTTTAAAAACAGTTGTTACTAAGTTGCAGGGTATATGCAGGAATCTTGAAGTTAAATTCAATACCTTTTCAAGACTTTTTCAAGACCGTCTCAGGTTTTTTTAATACCTCACCGCCATTCTGGTTATCACCGAGATTCTCTTCCGTCTTAACATTTCGGTGCGTTCGTAATACTCACCGGGAGCACCAGAGCGTACATTGTGCTTTTGAACTTCTGCACCACCCACCCTGGTGCTCTGAGAGAAGAATTACTAATGAACCTTTGTTTCCCGTTCTTTTAAAAAAAATAAAAATTACTAAATTCACACACGTTTACGGTTTTTGGGACTCAAACTATTGGACATCAAAATCAGATTTTTTTTGTTCCAACATTTAAGACTTTATAAAGCCGTGATAAGACTTTTTAATACTTTATAAGGGTCTTGAATTTCCCAAAATTGATTTATCACCTGTTAATACTTTTCAAGACTCCGCGGATAACCTGAGTTGGTTAAAACATTTCCTTCAACTTAAGGCTGCTGTCAGTTTTCAGTAATTTTATTGATTTATTTTTTTATATTTTCTTATTTCTATATTCTTATTTTCCAAAGGGGGCACCATCTTTCCTTTGAGCTCAAGTCTGGAGACTTATCTGTCACATGAACAAATGAAAGCACAAAGTCAATATTTGGGGAAACAGAAAAAATATAATTTTCGACTCATTCTTACAAAAAATGTCTTTGTTCCTCCTTTTCTGCAGGCCTTATTTTCTTGTTTATGTAGATGAGAATGACCTCTAAAGACTTAACTCTGTATCCTAATTTAAGTAGCAACTGTCAACAGACGCTACCAGTTGTTGTGGATGTTATACAATCTATCAGAAGTGGAGTTTCATAGAAAAGCAGGTAATTCTGGAAATATCAGTTATTTATGTCTCATAAAGTTGGACTGTAAGCTTTCCATCTTACCATAACAGATTATTTTTGGCTCTTTACTTGCAGCTGTTGTTGAGGTGCAGCCATCATGACAGCGAATCACTTCAAACAAAGGCAGTAACCTGTTCTCCTTTTAGCCAACATCTCCATGGCCATAACTAATATTTAGACGAAAATAGTGTGAGAGTGCAGTCTTACTTCTTCTTTTTCCTTCACGAGCTGGAAACCACGTGAATCATTTTATTATTACTGAACAGCATTTTATGGTTTCAAAAATGTTAACACATCAGGAAAAATGTCCTTGAAATTCTGCACCAGACTGCAAACCAAATGTACAGCTGCAAAATACAAAGTGACATTTTTCTTGTAGCTGACTAAGAATATGTGGTTTTGCTTTATCTACAGTGTTAATCTATAAACTAGCCCTGAAATATAACAGTCAGTCTAGAGGTTAAGGGCTACAATTTAAAAAAAATTTAGAGCAATATCTGATCACTTTTTAAAAATGCTTTTATAAAATTAATGAAAATCTCCAGAGTTTAATTAACTGAACAAATAGTTCATGTGTCTGATTTTTTACGAGCATATTTAAGTGAACTGCAGATAAACAGTAAAATATCTGCCTGAACAAAGAGGATACTAGACTCTCACAGAAGGGAAAATAGGATACGCTTTATAAACAGTGACATAAGCAGAAAAATATTTATTTGCCAACACAAACAGGTATGACACACATTTGTGGGAAGTAGGTCAAATGAACTGTTCCTGACATGAGAGTACTTGTATCTTAAAGTAGGTCCTCCAAAGCTTCTTATGAACAGACACCTGTGGTGTAAATCAGCTACAGCTTCAAGTTCTTCTCTCTTGACAAAAAATGATGCACGTTGTTTTCTTAAGAGTGGGAAAAATTTAGCTTAGTTTCTGGAAATGTTTTGGGTTTGCCATCTTGGTTCAAAAGCATAGGGTTGAACCTTTGGACTGTCTACTTTCTTTTCTTATTAAAGAGGAAGTCTCAGTCTTGTGGGACAACTGCAGTCACATAACAAAACCAGGAACTTGAAGTGCTTCATTTGCTTACACAGTGAAGCTCAAAGCCCCATGACAAAGTGGAAAACTAGAAGAGGAGCAACTTAATCTTGGAATGAACAGCTTTCAAGTTACAAGAAATGAAAGATGACAATAAAACTTCCCACTGATTGTCTCACATCTCAGTGAATGTTTCTGCAAACAGGTGTTGAGTGCGTATGTACCTGCATCCTAGTGTGGTCTGCAGCAGGGTGGTGATGCCCACACAGAAGAAGATGGTCCCTATGAGCTGGCTGGTGGCCCACTGATCGAAGCCGACGCACATCGCCTCGGCGAGGAGGAACGGAACGGCGATGGTTCCACTGAAACAGGTCAGGTAGTGCTGGGAACGAGAACAACATAAATCAGGGTTAATGCGAGTAAGAATGTTAAGGATCTTATAAAACATTATAAACATTTTAGGTGTATAAATGCTTAATTTTGCATTTACTGATAAGAAACTGACCCAAACGGTTTTCCTTATAGGCGCCTGTGACTCAGGAGAAACTAAAATTGCTTATCATCAAAAATTTGACAATTTTCCTTAAAAAGTGTGGTGTTAAAAAGGTAAAGATTTATGTGAATGTGTCCATAAATGAGTGAAAGTGGTCTTATACTGTTATTGTTTCACAAGAAAAAGTGTTAAAGAAATTAACTTCATTTAAAATTCCTTAGGAAGGTGCTGAACCAGAATTATTTTGAGGTTAAAGTGGGATAAAACTGTAGAGAAAAAGACAACAGAAGGTGTACATTTTCCCCACTTTGTTCCTCCTGGAAGACTAAATAGAATTTCTAGTAACAATAGCTCTGCTGCAGGAAAAACAGCAAAAATGTCTTTAAAATTTTAAATGAAACAAAAACATTGCAACAAACAATCAGTATTTCAGCTCAGATCGGTCTCAATTTCAAACACGTTTTTTAATATATTTTTTAATATAACATAAATCTTTATTGCTTCATAAAGCTGACATCATAAACTGATATAACAAAGCCTGAACTCTGTGGCTTTTTTAAACTGTTGACTAACTTGTGCTAACAAATTCATGAATGCATCATGGAAAATTTGAAGGCGCTTCACTTTGAGTTTACTGTAATAAAGAGCTACTGAATGGATTAAGACACACCCAGAACAAAGCTACTTTCGGAACTCTCCTAGAGTCTTTGTTTCTGTGCCGTGGTGACTCAGCAGTTGTGGAAAAATTCAGCCTCACTGTAAGTGCACTCCACCTGGTCGGGATTTTTCCCATGTGGGTGGAGCTCCTCCTCTTGCAAGAAGCCATGCCCTTTATCAAAGAAATCCTTTTTATGTACTGATTTCTAGTTAAGCACGTTGGGCCCAAGGGCAGTTTATGTACTTGCAACATTTTCTGCCTTTTATTAATCAAACGGCTACTGATTATTATGGGTTCCTGAATGGATGTAGAGACGTCACTTTTTAACCAAACCTCACTAGTCTAATCAGTTGCAGCCACATTACATTTAGGAGTAGAATAATTGTGCTTTTAGTAGGGTACTGGTACTGAATGGCACTTGGTTTGTAATAACGACAGCTGGTGACTTGTATGATCCACTCCACAGACCTGAGCTCTTCAGGAAGTGACTCAGAGATAAAGAGGGGTGACACACGATAAATGTCCAGTTTTAGACACAAACACATTATGGTCACTTAGTGGGAACATGAACTTTTTGAAATGGCAGCATGATGACTAATGGGAGTTAATTCCTTTTTTTGTGTCTGGCTTCATATTGTGCAGTGAGTGGTAGAAATAAAAATACTGAACTGGAAATGACATGTACATAACAAAAGATATGACGCACCTAGAACATACCAAACATGTTGTTTTGAAGTGGGTCTAGTGTCATGTGTGGGTTTACCTGTAAGCCTAAGAACACACAGAGGTACCAGGGTGGAGTGTCCTCGATGGTATAGATCATATCCATCCTCCTTGCATCCGCACAGTCTGTGCTGTCAAGCGTCTCTGAAATTGAGCTCTAAACACACAACAACACGGAAACCCCCCACCATGAATACCATCATAACTATGTTTTATCTGTCTTCTATAGGTAGCTTAGCGTAAATGCAGAATAATTCATTTCGAAAATAATTGTTTATGTTTAAATTAGGGATGGGAAATTTGACGATAGTAGACCATGAAGAATTAGAAAGTGTTCACTAGCTGTGAAAGAAGAGATTGTCTTCTGTAGGGTAAAACTGAACTGTTTTAGACTGATAAATGAGGTTGCATGATAAAACAATTTCAAAATGTTATAAAAGAGGGGTAAAAACTCTAAGTTATTTAATGCATCACAGCAGAACATTTTCTTTCCCTTCACATTAAAAGTGACAAAAACCAACCTGGCTTTTACTTCTTCGAATTGCCATAAAATATTATTTGAAACTATTATTTTAATGAACAATATGAAATGAGCAGAGCTGTAAATAAATGCAGCACAAAGCACAAACTATAATGGGAACTTGTTTTGATGTTAAAGCAAAATTTAAGTAAAAAAAACTTGCAGAGGAAGGTTAAGTAACAGGAAACCACTGTGATACTGAAGTTAAAATGTTTAAAAGTCATCATGAGTCAGATGTTTAAACCGTGTGACTTGTGCCTCAGATTAATTTTTTTATTTGTGAATTCATTTGGTCATTTCTACATTTTCAGTTTAGTGTAACCTTTTCTGCTGCTTGGTTGTCCTTGGAGTAGATGGCCATCAGCTCTGTGTTCTCCGTATCCTGGTCTCCACTTGCACCACCGACTCCATTTACTACCACCTAAACACACAAACACAGTTTAGATGTTTTTATGACAGGACCTTCTACCTTTCACACACTTAAGGCGGTTATAATCACAGTTTGAAAAACATGATGGTAAAGCAGACTTAGACATTTAGACATGCAAATGAGTCTGGCTCAGAATGCAAACCTGTTCAACGTATTCCTGAGGATTTAAACATGGATTATGTGAGTGTGTCTGTTTATGTCCTAAACGTAAGTCTGCTGTTGCAACTAATAAAAGAGAAGCCAACAAATATTATATTTAAAAACACTTGTAATGATTAAAAACTTTTAAGAAGCTTTATACCTAAAAATCTAACATTTACATCCCTGAAGGACATCATGCAAATCGCTGCCATAATACAAATGAACTCGACTGGCACACGCCTGACTTCACTTTGTAGCTTAGAAGTCATTTTTTAAACAAACTTTTGCAGCACAGCCCTGAAATAACCTCTTTATAGTTTAATATACAAACCTACTCTGCTGAGTCAGGGCCCAATAAAATCCATCAAACTTGATGGTTGTTTTAATAAATATGACAGTGATTTAAAAGTTTTAAGACTCATTAGGTTTCATGATCAGTCAAAGGAGATTCTTTACTTCTAATTGTATTTATGTTGTACGCATATTCACCGCAGAAACTCAGTGTGTTAGATCTGACGTCAGTATTTAAATATCTTATGGATCCTCCTGAGTCACCATGATGTCTGACCTCATTAATAAATCTAACCTGGCTGAACGTCAGCTGAACCCAGTGAGAAGCCTGAATAAATTAAATGGACTGTTTTGTCGATGTTCTCAGGGATAAATAGTCCATCCATCACAAAATTAGATTCTGGCTACTCTGATCAAGTTTTAATAAACGATTTTATTTAGTTTAGGGTTAGACGTAGCTCATGTGGTAAACAGAGATCTTTGCCTCCAGGCTCACTGGCTCAGTACTGCTTTTATTAAATTGTTCTGATACAACAATTACGTCTGTGCTCCCCATTTACCAAGAGTGACTCAGTTCATTTGCGTCACACGATTCTTCAGACACCGGTGTGTTTTGTGTGACTTATGAAAAGATCTTAGATAAATTACTATCGTTAGTAGCTTGATTATTGATTGACATGATGCTTCGGCCTGGCGCCAGTGAACAAACAAAGCAAATGGATGGATGGATGGACACTAAGAGACCATGAAGAGGTCTGCTGAAGCATGGCTAATATATTTCCAGCAAAGCAATAAAATCACTGCCAAATTTATGCAAGAGGATGAAAAAAAAACAAACTGATTTCAACAAGTCTCAGTTTTGTTTCTGTGACAACTTCTTTAAAATGTGAAACAGACACCAAACAGATTTATGTACCGGAATAGGATAGAAATCTGTGCCATGTTTGCTCTCGTCTTCATATTTTCCATCCTCACTGCTGCTGTCCATCGATTTAGTGGTGTTCTTCCCCACGCCCATTCCTGTGTCTCTGATGTCTTCTTTCTCCTCCACTTCTTCAGTTCCTGCCGTGTCACGCTCTGTTATAAACACTGCAGATGAATCCCTCAGTTCAGTGGCATTATCCAGGAGTGCCTCACCTGTTTGGAGACACAAAACAAACAAAAAAACGTCGGTAAACACAGTGATATCTTGACTTGTGTCAACTTTTCTAATATTCTAATTTTCCTGTTAAAGCCTGAGAACATCAGAGAGGTTGCCAGGTCACATTTCTGGTTCACTAGTACTTTCAAGCACTAAAAGAAAGGAATCAATGTTTCTGGTGATGACAGAAAAAACACCTGGATTTGCTTCTCTAATTTTAGTTTCACATCATTTTCTCTCAGTTCATTTTTGGCAGCTGTTGGCCTTCATGGTTTACAGATAATAAAATCCACATAAAGACTGAACTCAAATGAAAAATTTGCTAATTTTAGGCTAAAATAGAAAATCTATTCTATGAGGCCAACAGCACAGATTATTATTCAGATGAAAAGGCATGTCAGTTGTTAAGATTTGCTGATTTTCTATGTAAATGTTTCTTTGATTTTTATTTATTTTTTTTATTGGTCAAAAATAAGCATAATAAAATTATCACAATTTCCATTTTTCCACTACATTTTTTAAGGTTAGAAATTTGATCAATTGTTAAAGATAAAAAAAAAAAACTGCTGATAAAACTAACATTAGATGTAATATAAGTTCATTGCTCTTCCTAACAAGTCAAAGTCTGATCAGACAAAAGAAGGGTGAGACGTTGTGCAATGAGTCCGACAGCGAGGGGAAAAGAGAATCCTAAATTCAGAGTTTGCATTAAAAAAAGTTTGATTTTATAAAACGTATAAAACTATGTCTCATTAATAAAATTCACCTTCAACTGTGAAGCCTTGAAGTCAGAAACGTTGTATTACATACGCTGCTGTTAGAATCTGTAGGTCGGATAAATCTGCATTTGATCTTAATCTGAACCTTAACGTTTATCAACAATCTTTTTTTCCCTTCATAAACTTCCAATAAAATTCATGTTAATCATTTTCTTTGTTGATTGCTTTATATATGTCTATACATGTTGAGCTCAGGCAAATTTCTGCATATTCACACTACTATGCAACACTTGTATGAAAGGAATAAACATTTTTCCACAAAAATCAAGCAGTAAATGAAGCTTTTGCTAAAAGATGGACACTACACGTTCCTGCAGAGCTTTGGCTAGGTTGTGGCTAATTTAGCCAGATGGATCAAAGAGTACACAGAACTCACGGCCTGTTAGAAAACATAAAATAGTAATGTATAGTTGTTCCTTTGAAAAGTTCCTTTAGCACTACATTTAGATGATGATTTAAGCCTCCAAGCAAAAATGAACTTTTATGGATAAGGAAGATGTTACAAAAATGGACAGTTTGGGCCACTGTAGCCTACACATGTGAGCATTTATACCTGTGTGCTGGCATGTCTGAGTCACTCTGTCAACCATCCAAGTGATGGTAGGAAGTGGTATTTCAATGCTACTGCTTTGTGTTTCTTTATGCACATCAAACCCCACTGACAATACAAGTGAAATAGTGCTATTCCTGCTTGTACTTAACAGAAAAAAGAAGATAACGCTTGTACACATGATATTAGTTTTGAGGTTTAATTGTGTACAAGCCACCAGTAACAAGACAACCATGCCCCGATGTGATTTTGTGATTTTTCACCTGCTTTAAAAATTTCAGATCCCCTCCCCAGCCACTATCCCTGCTTGCAGTGTAAGATATTGGGATAGGTGCAATACCTAGTTGACACACCCCATCACTCCTGTCAAGCTGGGCGGCTGGGAGCATCTGTGTGAAGGGAGCAAGAGAAATGAAAGGAATAGTAACAGAAGAAAAAGAGGATGGGAGCCATGATAAGATGAGGTGAGAGAGAAGGCATAGAGGAGAAGCACACAGGGATCAGGGATAAGGAGGAGGGAGGTGAGACATAAGTTAATTTGACAAATCATTTAATCATGAACAAAACGTATTAGTGTGACTGATGTTCTGATCAGAATTTAGATTATTAGATCAAATACAGATTCAGGGAGGCAAATAAAAGGAGACCAATGTCAATTTATTTGTCCACCTTCACAAATGCTGCAGATACAAGAGCATATTTCAGACTCTGAGTCAGCACTGAGAAGGCTAAACACATGGATGAGCAAAACTTCAGAAATGATAAGTTTACAAATGGATTGTTGGGAGTGAAAAGAAAGTCCATAAGAAGACTCACTACTGAAACTTGCCAGAAGCTTTGATTAAGGATCAGATCCAAACTTCCTTCTACATCAGTACGGTTTCATGTAAAATAACCATGTCAAAATTTTTCAACTTGATAAGAAAAACATGTTCAGTAGAACAAAGATAACAGTAGTCAAAAACTAAGTGAGGATCACTGAGAAGGAAGAACAGAACAAAAACTAAAATATATCAACCTACTCCATGTCCAAAACCCCTAAACGGTGTCCTTTCAAGAGAACAAAATGCGGATGTCTTCACATACTTTAAGCAACAAAAATGAACTAGAATAGTAAGAAACACACAGGACTATTCAGATAGTAAAAAGAAAGAGAGGGAAAAATGTTTAATAAGATAAGACGGCATAAATTCAGGTAAAACTGTGGACAGATTTAAAGGCAGAGCTGACATATTGTCAAAATATGAGGTACTGGGTTGCCCGGTGTTAATAACCTCTTTTGATGAGCCTCTAAGTGAGAATTTTGTTCAATTTGAGGAATATAATGAAATTTATTTGCCAAGAATTTTCAGAGGGAGGCATAGGAGACTTCCAGTGAGGCAGAATACATCTGAGAGCAAATAAAGAAGCAAATAACAGGACGTTTGGCTTCCTACTAGTGTAATTGTAAAAGTCCCACATTTGTATAGCACTTTTCTGAGTCTACAAAGCGCTTTACACTACAGTCATTCACACGCTAATGGGAGTGAGCTAAATTGTAGCCAGAGAAACGAGGTGACCAGAAACAGGCACCAGTGGACCCCCCGACCACCACCAGCAGGCAAAGTGGATGAAGTGGCTTGCCCAAGGACACAAAGACAAGGTGAAGAAACTTGTCCAAAACCTCCTTAGAATAAAACATGACCAAAAAGTGTTGGAGAGGTGAGATGAGATGGAATCACACCTGTTGCTAGTGTCTGTGACTTCTGAAAAAAAAAAAAAAAAAGGTGGCTAGCTCAGCTTTACCTAAATGGAGTTTGTGGAGTACTTTGAACCGAATTACACACGAAGAAGAAAAATCGACCTGTGCTCTTGCTTTGTCCCACCAGTCGTCAACAAACTGCTTGCCTAATTCTACTTCTCAATCATTCTGAAGTTTAGGGTGTGAGGAGCTCAAAATAAAACAGATGAGCTCAAGTTTAGTTTTGAAGTTGGGATTCACACCATGGAGTTCATAATTCTCCTCAGCCCTGCCCAACTGAAAGCTCTTCCAGCACTGTGCATCAGCTGTGAGATGTGGAGTCTGACAGAAAATATCCCAGCAGCCTCTGGGTGACTAAGGTCTGATGATGCGTGAGCTAACACCAGGAGAGCCACGCGACTGTAGCATGAAATCCTCAAATGCCCGGCTCCACTGTCGTTCAAGAGACAAAAACCAGTCAGCTTGACTCATCTGTGTTTTCTGTCTGCTGGTACTGGCTGGGAATCCGTCCGCACACAAATAACCAAAATACCACCTAGCAGAAAGCAAGAGAGGCAGGAAACTGAGACAAGAGAGGAGTACACGGATTACATAACGCATGGGAAAGCTGAGGTTTTGTAAACACAACATTTCAAGTTACGTAAAAGAAAATTTATTAAGAATAGAAGCAGAGAAAGTTTGCAAGTGCGTGCTGTGACAGAACAAATATGGGAAAGTCAGCAAAGAAAGAAAGAAAGAAAACTGCTGTGGTCATTTTATTTATTTTAAAATATGAAAACTTAATGAACATTCGTCGTCTGACTATTTAACCATGGGGAAACTAATCTGCAGATCATGTATTCAAGGGTTTCTTCACATTTTCCATTTTAAAATTCATCACTTTTATAGACTCCAATGTCCAGAAATCTTGTGATTTTTGTTTCTTTTAAAGAACTCCCTTTTCCAAAAAAAGGGAAGTATCAAACTGAAAAATTGGACATGCTTATTTTACATGAAATCCTATTGACACATAGAAGTAAATGGATGTGATCCCCTTTTATCAAGTTTTTAAAACATCTAACTACATGTTCAAGTCTTGTGCAACACAACAAGTTAGTTTCATAAAACTAGTTAAGAGTAAAATAAAAAGCTGTCACATCCCATAATAAATGTTTAAAATTTGTTTCATAGTGAAATATAGTAAAAACACTAAGCTTTTGTGAACCTAATGACCCCGTTTTAAAACAGTGACCTCAAAGACACGTAAATATAAGGAAACGTGTCGTGTGTACATGTAGCCGCTACGTGAGAAAGCAAGGACAGCAGAGGATATCTGTCGGGGTTCCTATTTCATCAGAGAGAAGAGAACAAATGTAAATAAGCAGCCAGGTCATGTTTACACTAGTTAGTTTCCTGCCAGTGGAACAGAGGTAACAGAGGTAAGAGGGATTTTCCTGAAGGTGACAGCAGAAGTCTCAGAATAGAAGGAATGAGAAGTTGCACTGACTCATAAAGACGGTATGTGATGGTAAATACTTCAACACATGTAACCAATAAAATAAAGATGTCCAGTTATTATGTAGGTTCTATCAGGTGTGTCACGGTGGCCATTATCCAAACATTCAAATTATTTAAATCCAGTGCAAATCTTTCATTTGCAAAGCTGGTTACAAAGAGGTTGTCCACTGAAAAATCCCCACGTCTCCTTGGGCAAGATACTGAACTCCAAACTGCCTCTATGGCAGTGTTTTTCAACCTTTTTTGGGCCAAGGCACACTTTTTCATTGAAAAAAATCACAAGGCACACGGGGGGTGGGGGGGTGGGGGGTGGGTGCTGCTGTCAGAACTGTCTGAGCCCATTGATGGTTGATAATAATAATGGTAATAATAATCATTTATCCTTTATTGATCCCCTTGGGGAAATTCATATCTGCATTTGACCCGAGGCCGGATGTAGGCATGGGCAAGGGGGGGCATTGCCCCCCCAAATTCCATGACTGCCCCCCCAAATACAATTGCATGCAGAAATACCAAATTTCAAAAATATTTCAGTGAAAAATGGTCAGACTGAGCACTCTCTTCCATTTGTCCTCATTCAAAGTAGCTATACTGATGAATGACACAGAAAGAAAGAAAAACAAAAAACACAAAACCCCCCCAAAAAAATCACACACAAAAAACACAAAAAAGAACAAACCCCCCCCAAAACAAAACAAAAAATAAACCGATAAATGCAGCCTCAACAGGGCATAAGCCAGTGTCCTACTTGTGCCGGTCCCAAGCCCGGGTAAATGCAGAGGGTAGGGATCAAATATGAAAATAAAATCTATAGATAGAGGAACTGATATGATGATGGTGTAGTTTTTGATGCATTTAAGGGATTGGGGGGATGTGATGACCAAAAAATTCTTAGCATGTCCAGACTCGCCCCCCCCCCTGATATTCTACCTGCCCCCCTTAATAGGACTGGCTAGATCCTGATTTGACCCATCCTCATTGCTCGAGAAGCTGTATAAAAGCAGCATAAAGTTATCAGATGAATTTGGTCCAATCAAACATTTTTAACACTAAAACAAATTAATCTGTCAGGACTGCAGCTGTTTACTAAGGCTCACCCTGTTTCAATAGTTTTACTGTAGAAACCTTCTCATCTCCTGACAGTAAAGGATTACATTTAGTGTACAGGTGACCTGATTAAAGCATCTGTCTTTATTACCACATCAAATAATTTCAAACAGATTATTTTTTTCACCTGTCAAAAAGTGAGACCTTCAGCCAAAGAGAGGAGGCACTGGAGAAAAAAACTAGTGAGCCTCTCAGACCGTTAAAAAACGAGTTATGCTTAGGGGTTTACTCCGACTTTTTTTTTCTTTTTTGCCAAATGTGCGTCACGCAGGAACAAAGCGACATGATGACGACCCAACCCAGTGTCCGTGGGCCGCTGATCTGGTTTTATGGACCGGTCAGATCAAAGTATGAATTTAAAAATGTCGGGACTGTTGCTGCTCCACCAGGAAACAGAGCCAGTGCAGGACTGGTTCTCCTGACCAGTGGCAGCGGGGCCGCGACCACTTGTCTCCCCCTCCTCCTCCTCGCCGGACCAAGTCGAACCACAGACCAGGTTCAGGTCGGAGGCGGAGGCGTGCCGGTGCCGAGCGGGCCGCGGTAGCGTCTCACAGCGCGCTGCGCGTTTCCCCAGAGCGCACAGTCTGGACCAGGTCCAAGTCTTGGATTTGCTGCGCGGTCTGACTCCAAACAGAACCGGAGTCTGCCATTTGGTGATGCTGCCACAGACGCGCGATAATGGAATATTATTAGCAGATAATAATTAATTAGTAAAAAAAAATGTTTTTAAACCAACAGGTGAATTTGAATAATTTCCCGCGGCACACCTGACGATCTCTCACGGCACACTAATGTGCCGCGGAACAGCGGTTGAAAAACACTGCTCTATGGTATGTGGCCAAAATGTTATTAAGTTTTAATGCATCAGCACTCCTCTGAGTTCAAAAGCAAAAGCAGTGTAATCACCTGATGAAGTCTGAGGTTTTGGAACAAATCCTACAGGTCCATAGCCTGGTAAACCAGACTAAAGTCTGCAGAGCAGAACTGACGGTCTAGTATACTAGGCTAACAGGTTCAGCCAAGACAAGCCCTTTTCTGATGCTCATCCAAATCAGGTTGATGCTACCAGCTGCATAAACTTTCCCAGGAACACATGTGGCAATTCCAGTCAACAATTCTGCCACACACAGACAGTTCCAAAGCTTTTAATCAGTCATTGTTTAGCCAAGTTTAAGGAACAGGAATTACTCAAAAAATACGCAATGTACCTGATGAGTCATAAAACTGGTACATAAAACAAATGTGTGACTGAGAACTTTAATATGTTATCCAAGGAATTGTTTGACTTCAAGGTGTTTGTTTTAGGCGTTAATAAAAAAAAAAAAGCTATTTTAAAATGCACATCTTTGCAGCTCAACTAAAAAATTACTTGAATGTATATTTTGGTGTTGTGGCAACACATTAGCAGACAAGAATGCTGCATTTTTTCAGGACTTCTGAGGATTTACCCTCTGCCTCCATTGTGGATTAACACACTCTGACTCAACCACACACATTGGGCAATGAGTGCATTTCACACAGTAAAAATTGTTGAAAAAGACAAATGTTTCTTAGAAAATACTTTCTAATTAGATGTTCATTTTTTTAGGATAGGTGGGCAGTTTGAAACTTGTTTTAGGAGCGAGGATTAAAAATGATCATTCTGAGAGGTCCAGGTGGGATCCCAAACTATCAGATGCCACCTCAGCTGACTCCTTTCTATGCAGCGGAGCAGCAGCTCCAATCTAAATTCAAATGACCTTTATTAAGAAAAAAATGTATGAATGTATTAATTATTTTTTTAAGAACGTAATGCTGAGTCACGGATACAAGCTGTGCTGGACATTTCTTTATTTAAACCAAAGCAGCACACTTAGATCATCAGTAGTAGAAAGCTCCTCAGACTGAAACATTCCTAACCAGTTTTTAAAGTAATACCTTGAACACAGACAACTCCATCAGCAGCAGCAGCAGAAAGGCAGACATTTCTCACATGTGTTCTCAGACAAAGTATACTGTAACTGTACACTTATTATAGGTTGCTCTACTTTCCAAACCCTGAGGTTTTTCTTTCCATTAAGCCCAGTAGGGATGTAATTTCAAGGTGTTCATTGTTGCTTCAAGTTGATAAAATCCTTTAAGCCTACATGAGTCAGACTCCTGCTGCTGCTCACAGTCAAAGACATGCAGTTTCATTTGCTTACACAGTAACTGTAGAGACAGATTTTTTCTTAATCGACCCCCTCAACAGTCATAGTGATCAGATAAAAATGTTTAACCTGAGATATCAAAGCAAATGCTGTTTTTACAGGGATGATATAAAGTAGGTCATCAGAGAAATTGTGACTATACAATATTACAACACATACACAAGTTAAAGGCTGTAACGATATACTTAACTAAAGAAAGGGTTGTCATTCAGTAATGTTCATCTTTAATGTTCAGATAATGAAAGATGCTACACAATGTACTAAAAGTCTACCACTCCACTTAAGAGCAAATTCATCTCAATATTGATAAACCCGCAGGTTTTCTTAAAGTGATACTATGCAGCTTTGCTTGTTGTGAGCACCCCCTAGTGTCCATTTTAAATCACTGTTGTAAAAACGAACTCCCCCCCTCCCCCTTGTTTTCTGTCCGTGTTTTCAGAACTACAAACCACAGAAGCAATTAGCTTCTTTCAGCTTCATCAGATAAAGGTTTTCTTTGTTTCTTTGGAGGCTCCGCCACGATGAACACTATGCGATAGTCTCCAGCTATGATTCAGCTCCCCTATACCGAGATGTAAATATTGAAATGCCGTAAAGCGTTACTGCTTCTCGCGAGACGTGACTTTATGAGACTTCCGGGACACCGTGATGGAGAAATTCGAGTTGCAAACGCTGTATTCTTGATCTAAACACTAGATGGGGCTGAGTGACCTTTCAGTAACCTTATAAAGGGTCATATTAACACATACTAGCTCAAGAAAAAGATTTAAAAATATGAAAAAGTTGCAAAGTTTCCCTTTAAATAAGTTAATTTTTTAAGGTGTTAAGAAGTTTTAACTTTTTTTTTTTTTTTTTTTAAACATATTTTGATGTTTTCTAGAACTTAGGATATCACCTAAAGGCTTTTGGTTTCAGTAATATTAAAAAAAAGAGTACACAGATGAGTATCACATTGGTGAACATGCAATTAAAAAAGCTGATGAATTTATGGCTGTGCAATCATTTTTACTGCAAACAATCACCAAAACAATGTAAACTGACAAAAGAAATACATGATTAACAATTGTTCTGTCACGTTACGCTTTGCAGGCATGCCCTTGTTTCGCCTTGCCTTTCAAATAACACATTTTTTTCCCCTTCTTCAGCTAAACCCACACCTGTCTTCAAGTGGTGTTATCAAAGGTCAGCGCAAGCAAAGCTGGCAGGACAAAGACAACATACGCTAGTAGCGTATAATGTAAAAAAACAAAACAAAAAGCCCTGCGTTATTTTTGCTCTGTGCCATCCAATGATACTGTTTACTGTTTCCATATGGGTCAGTTTCCAAGAATCAACAGTCCTGAACAAACAATAAGTTTTAGTCATCACTAAACAGTGCAACTCTGTCACCTGTTGATGTAAAATGGTATCTGCAGTGTCCTTAAAATGTGAACTCTGGATATTTTAGGCTTTACTTAAACACAACATTTCTGCCATTAAAACGTTGCTCTTTCAAGACAATGGCTATATACTGTATAAAGGATGAAAAACTTAGGCAAAGTGAACACTATAATAATAATAATAATAATAATAATAATACATTTTATTTAAGACGCCTTTCTAAAAACTCAAAGTCACCGTACATTAATGGTAAATGGCTTGTATTTATAGAGCACTTTCTATAGTGCAGAACACCCCAAAGCGCTGTACAACATGAACAGTCACTCACCCATTCACACTCACACTCACACACTGGTGGTGATAAACTACGTTGTAGTCTCAGCTGCCCTTGGACACTCTGACAGAGGCGGGGGCTGCCATGCACCGGCGCCCTCCAGGACCCTCTGACCACCACCAGTAGGCAAGTTGGGTGAAGTGTCTTGCCCAAGGACACAACGACAATCTAACCCAGCCGGAGCTGGGGATCGAACCGGCGACCCTCCGGTTGCCAGACCGGCCACTCTACCAACTGAGCTAATGCCGCCCCAAAGCATTAAAACAAACACATAAAAACATCAATACAGAATAAAAACATCAATCAAGAACTAAAAGCTAAGAGTGATCACAATGAATGGGCAGTTTTAAACAGGTGAGTTTTGAGCTTAGCTTTGAAGTGATGGAGAGAGGTGGTGTTTTTGAGGTCGACCGGTAAGGAATTCCAGAGGGACGGTGCAGATCTGCTGATCTATGATGCTAACAATCAGCTGTGCCTGCTGCAGAACGATGCCCTGTGTGTGTTCAGGGAGTTACTTGACACTTATTTTGACATGCTGCAGTGCTGCCTTTCTGTGTGTGGTCACCTGAATACGAGCAACAAATGCAACATGTTTCTCTACTCAATGAGTAATCATGCTAAATAACTGATTTAAGTACTGACAAAAACTATCATGATTCACGATTATGATTTTTTTCCATAATTAAGCAGCACTGATTGATTGTGAAAGCAGTTGCTAAACAACTGATCAGGTGATCTCTTCCCTAATTGCTGCAGGTTTAAGCAGGGCTCACCTAAATGCTTCAACGCTTCATTGTCATTCCAATTAGTTTCTGACAAAGATTCTTCATCAATACATTCAAACAGTGTTGATTTAATTAATGAGGACTATAATGAAAATATAGCACTAATGCACCTTTTTATCAAGACAATAATAAGATGCTGACAAGCTAAATGCAGCTCTTTGATAACTAAAATGAGGCGAGACGTCTTTGAGTTTACATCGGGGTGACGAGCATCCTCTTATTGTGGCGGAGTTGAACTGTTCCATTATTAGTTCCAGGGCGATGGGTCTGTTTTGTCTCTGTGGTGCAGTCTCTCATCAAATGGAAACTTATTCAAAGAATACTTCTTGACAGCTTGTGACAACCCTGCAGCTTGATTCCATATTGTGTCCTTATTTAATAAACTCAACGATGCTTTGTTTCTTTTGTTCTACTAAAAATGTGGAGCTACTTTCACCCATTCAACCCTCCAATGAGCTAAAAGTATAAGACAATAAGCTTGAAGCCCTAATTAGTGATTTTATTGATTAAACGGCAACATCTATTCATTACTGTTATGGCTGAACGTTAGACCAATACTTATAGTGTTGATTGAATGCTTTGGTTATTGTAGTCGAGTCTGTTTTGGATGTTTTTCTTTACTTTTCCTGTTTGATGCCAAAATGGCCTATGGTGCTTTTGAATTGATTGATGTGATTCTAATTTTCAACTCATTGACTTAAATTACTTTGTTAATGAATTCATACTTTAAACTTTGAGTTTTCATCAACTAATACTGGACTAAAACTATCACATATAGACATGACTAAATGTGACCAAAACTAATCAGCATTTTTGTCCAAAAGACTAAGACTAAAACCAAAGTGCCTGCCAAAAACAACACTGCGTTCAACAATCAAAGGACATTTAATCTGTGTGTCAAATCTCTTATCTCACATTACTAGCACAGACTCTGTGAGTGTAACGTAATCAGGTGGTTGACTTAATGACATCACCCTACAAACATGTTAAATAAGTTAAAAGATCCAGATGGACAGGAACTAAAATAGGTTTTTAACTCGTCAATGAAGCATGGTGACGTAAGGGAGAGGACTGACGAAAGAAACAAGGCTACGGAAGATAAGAAATGATATCAAGACCATCAGTGGGCGAGTCTACTCAGAAACAAACCTGTGACCAGAGACAGCAGCTGACAGAAACCAGAACACCAAAAATACATTCCTGAATATGAAATCAAAACTCATTTGTATAAAAATTACATGACAGTAAATTCATTTCATGAATACTGTTCTACGGTCCAAAAATTATAAGCTGCCATAAAAAAAATGAGGAAGAAACATATTTCTCTGGATTTCTGTGGTTCATTATTGATGCCATAATTTTTTCTTCAATTCAATTTAAAAAATATTACAGCAATCTTTATTTAATATGGCATTTCAGTGAAAATGTTCAGACTGCATATTGAGGAAGTAGGGACAGCTATTATTTTTGCTGGGTCACAGGGAAAGCATGACTCATGTGAACAGCTGGCAAACGAAGAAAGTACCGGTAATGTGGTTGGGGTAAAATGTGGTTTTCATCTCAATTTCAAGAGCTTTTTTTTCACTTTAGTTTTATTTTTTAAAGTTTAATAAGAAACCCATCAAAAAGTCTTAAACTTTAACAAACAGAAGGATAAAGATCATCGTTTTAACATGCATCTCATCTTTTCTTGACCTGGTAGCATTAGTGTGGATATGCATATCAACACTTAACGTTCTTATTAAGCATACAGGAACAGAAACGCCATACATAAGCTACTCCCAGTAGAAAGAGACACACAGCAAATCAATTACCGTAATTTCCGGACTATAAGCCGCTACTTTTTTCACTTGCCATGGACCCTGCGGCTTTTACAATGGTGCGGCTTATCTGTGGTTTTTTTAACGGCCAGCAGGGGCGCACTATCAAGGAAACACCAGAGAAGAGGCGGGACAGTTCGTGCCAAATAAATAGAGCAACACAAAGCAACGAGAGCATAACAGAGTAGGAGAGCGAGACAGAGGAAGTATGGAAAACAAACGGAGAACTGCATATGATGCTGCTTTTAAGTTAAAGGCAATTGATCTGGCTGTGAAAGATGGAAATAGAGCTGCTGCGCGTACCCTTGGCATCAATGAGTCAATGGTGAGACGTTGGAGACGACAGCGTGAAGAACTGGGTCAATGCAAAAAGACCAAAAAATCCTTTAGAGGTAAGAAAAGCAGATGGCCAGAGCTTGAAAACTTTCTTGAAGACTGGGTGAACACGCAGAGAGCAGACGGCCGGGGTGTTTCCACCGTGCAGATCCGACTGAAAGCCAAAACAACCGCCAATGAAATGAATATTGAAGATTTTATTGGTGGACCATCATGGTGTCTCAGATTTATGAGACGAAAAGGACTGTCCATCAGGGCACGGACGACTCTGTGTCAGCAACTCCCTCCAGACCACGAGGAGAAAATAGCGAACTTCCGCGAATTTACACAGAAAAAGATGAATGAACATTCCATCGGACCGGACGAGATCATCAACATGGATGAAGTGCCTCTGTCCTTTGACCTGCCTCTTACAAGGACTGTAAACAAGAAAGGTGAATCGTCCATCACACTGAGAACAACCGGCCATGAGAGAACAAATTTCACTTGTGTTCTGGGCTGCACCGCATCCGGAGTAAAGCTTCCACCGATGGTGATTTTTAAAAGGATCACTATGCCAAAAGAAAAATTCCCAAAAGACATCTTGGTAAAAGTCAACCAGAAAGGGTGGATGATGGAAAACATAATGAAGGAATGGCTAAATGAGTGCTACGTCAAGCGACCTGGCGGATTTTTTCACCAAAAAAAAGCGTTGCTCGTTCTGGACAGCATGAGGGCTCATATAACGGATTCGGTGAAAGCAGCCATCAAGAGCACAAACTCTATTCCAGCTGTGATTCCTGGGGGCACAACGAAGCATTTGCAGCCACTGGACATTAGTGTGAATCGTGCTTTTAAAGTGGCACTCCGAGTTCAGTGGGAGGCATGGATGACCAGCGGCGAGAAATCGTTCACCAAAACTGGTCGCATGCGAAGAGCAACCTTAGCTCAAGTCTGCCAGTGGATCCTGACAGCATGGAAAAGTGTGAAAACATCCACGATCACCAACGGGTTTCGGAAAGCTGGACTGTTGCGTGACGGTGATGAAGAGGATGGCGCGACAGCTGAAGCCGTTCTTCTGAGGCTGTTCGATTCAGACACCGAGGAAGAGGAGTTCGTTGGTTTTGAAGGAGAAAGAGTGGCTGACGAGTCCATTCTGGGTCTGTTTGTTTCAGACACTGACGACGAGGACTTTGGGGGTTTTAGTACAGACTAAAACGATGACACGGGACTGATCTTTCTGGTTATTTTGATAAAATAAACGGCAGCGTTACTGCACATTTAGAGCTGTGTTGGCAGTTTTCAGAAAAGATGCTGGTTATTTTGTTAAAAAGAAAACTAATTTAGCCCTTTAACGTTATTGCCTTTTCAAGCGTTGCTTTGTTTTGTTATATACTGCGCTACTACGGTAGGCCGACTGCAGGACCTGCGCTGGGAGCGCATTGTTTTATTTTTACACGCATAAATGTGTTTCATCAGGTCAAAGATGTGAAAGTTTGTTTGATTGATTGATTAAAAGATTTTTTGTTGTTTTTTAAATGTTAATAAACGGGACGCTTTGCGTTCCCAAACAGTCATCTCTGTCCCGAGTGGTTGACTTTTTTCCCTCCTGTCATTTTGACTGACAGGATTTTAAAAAATCCGGTCATAATCTATTTTTATCCATCACTTATTAATTAAAAAATTATAATAATTACATTTTCAGTAGCATTATTTCATTACTTTTGTATATTATTCTAATTGTTTCTAATCTTTTCATCCTCCACTGACTGTCGCGGTTTGGAGAACCTGTTTAGAAGCTGCAGATCGCTCTGTTCCAATTATTTGATTGATCTAACACTGGGCCCATGAGCACATAAATCCATAGGATTACGGTAAACACTAAATTAGTCGATCAGCCAGTCATCATATAGAAATTTCTAAAAACTTCGTTCGGAGTTGAGCGCAGCAGCAGGTGCAGCTCTGTGCGCTCCGCGGGACTCTGATTACAGAATATTAACGTTCCTTATGAGATCATGAGAGAGATGAGGGTTTCACATATTTTTCATTAAAATACTCAGGGGAAAACCTGGCGCTGCTGTTTAATGCAGACCTCCTCGCGGGTTAGTGTTTGGAGTCCAGTTCTATGTGCGCGCGGCTCGCGGAGCAGATTTTGCGTGTCAACAAGCCTCCACAGCCGCAGACCTGATCCGCTCAAATGCCCCTTTGCAATCCGGTGCTCAGCGTGCGATCAGATGCAGACTAACTACACTTTCTGTTGTAATGCGCTCTCGGACTAGCGTTCATAGGCTGTGGACGCTTGTTGACACGCAAAATCTGCTCTGCGAGCTGCGCGCACATGGAACTGGACTCCAAACGCCCACTAACCTACGAGGAGGTCCACATTAAACATCAGCACCAGGTTTCCCCTGAGTATCTCAATGAAAATATGTGAACCCCTCATCTCTCTCATGATCTCATAATGAACGTTAATATTACACGGTAATCAGAGTCCCGCGGAGCGCACAGAGGATCACCTCACCTGCTGCTGCGCTGAGCTCGACTCCAAACGGAGTTTATGGGAATTTCTATATGATCACTAGCTTATCGACTAATTTAGAGTCTAATTTTATGTATTTGTGTGCTAAATGGGCCCAGTGTTAGAGTAATAATGCTATTGAAAATGTAATAAGTGTAAAATTAATGTGACGGATAAAAATAGATTATGACTGGATTTTTTTTTAACCCTGTGAGTCAAATGACTGACAACTAAAAAGTCTGGCGCGACCTCTTGTTGCGCAATCATGTGCTTTTCACGAAAGATTACCCAATGGCGGTATAAGGGGGGTATGGGGGTGGTGGTCGCGCTGTTGACTACGTGCAGGATTACACAGACGTGAGTCGGGAGTAGTGATGGGACTAATGGTTCCTTGATGGGAGCCATTCATTGGTGAGCCGTTTTCCTACGTGTTTTCTTTGTTTTTGCAACATTCTGCAACTAATTAACACTGACAAGTGGTCTGTTCGAAACTGATGGCCCCGCCCTTTGGCACAGCTGCACCTTTGACAATGAAGGCAGTTTGACTTCTTTTGTTATCTTTAATGTTTCAACTCATCCTATTGAAAAACAGCCATTCACACCTCCAACGGATTCCTCACCCAAGTGGCAGCCAGACAACTGCTCTCCACACGTCTCCCTCCCCCCTCAGCCCCCCTGCTGCATTAGCATTAAAACACCCGCGGCTTATATTCCGGTGCGGCTTATGTGTGGACAAATCTGCAATTTCCCCCAAATTTAGCTGCTGCGGCTTATAATTAGGTGCGCTTTATAGTCCGGAAATTACGGTAGTAATCCTCTTTAGTGTTGCTACAGGTCCATTTATCATCTGTTAGACCCTAGAATAAATTTAGATGAAACTTGGATACGATGTGGGCCACTGCTCTGCTCCAGTTTATTTCCGAAACCTCAACTGACCTTAAGAAATGTCACATAACATTTCTAAATTGTGGCATCTTGAACAGCACTTTGCTTGGAGTAAGAAATGCACCGTAGTAGTCATGTTTACTGTAAATTAATCTGCATTTTATCAAATAATTACTCATCTGTGTGTAAAATGTCAAAAGTGCTGCAAAATGTACTGAAGAAATTAGCTTTGTCTCACCATAACATCCAATAAAATGTCATCTTTACTATCATATGTGACAAATGACTAAAAATCTGCAGAAAAGAGTTCATATTGGCTTGAAGATAACCTTTATTTACCTTATTTACCTTAATTTCTCATAGCATCCTCTGATTCTGTTGATGAAATGCCTCACCATTACAGTATATCACATCATACTCCTTATAAACATGATTAAATTCTCATTTTTATTTCCCTCTTCTGGCTCTTTTAACTAGAAAATCTATCTTATATGTGATTAAACTTCATTAACTCACAAAAAATGTTCTTTCTTAAGTTACGGCTCAGTCATCATTAACCAATGCCCCTCTGTCAGATTTAGCGTCTTTGTTGAAAACTTAATGCAGATGTTTTGGTCTTAGTAGGTTTTATAGGAACCAGTTGGGATTTCTAAAGACCCCTACTTCAAAAATCGAAGGATGTGATTCAAATTGTTTAAGACACACACTCAAGTCTTTGTATGTTAACAAAATCATAACAGGGAAGGGAAAAAAAGCACCTAAAGCCTACAAAAGCCTAATAAATTTGCAACAAAATCATTAGAATCTGCTCAAAAGTGCCATAAGTAGCAACTAACAATAAATCAATAAGTGCCTTTTGTGGCATCCCCCACCTGTATTTAATAAAAATCATTTAAATGAAAAAGAAAATCCAATAAATGCTGATTTTCCATCTCCTACATACTCATTCCACATAACCAGATGTGACCCTGCCTCTTTTTATTTATTAAAAAATGAAATGTGGTGGAATTTTAGGAATTTAGTAAGATGTGTTCCTGTGATTATTTAAATAACAATGTGATTGTTTTTAGTTGGGAAGATGTGGTTATCTGGTAATTACAGGAACCCCCCCTGGGGTGAAGTGCTGACCCTATCTCCTTCTCTTATGGTGGGTGATAAAACAACTGGGTTCCCGTCTTGCCCTGGGAGAAGATGTGAGACAGACAAACTAAACCCAACCCAGTTGGGGGTGCATATGTATGTGTGTGTTCTAAGGGGGGGGGGTGAAGCTTCACAATGGGAGGGGAGAAGGGTTAAAAGACAGTTCGAGTGGGTCAGAGGGCAGGATTTTCTCTCAGACACGGCTGAGGCAACAGCCTCCACATTATAATGTGTAATAAAGCTCTTTAAAATGACGTAAGACTGAACTCTCATCCTTTGGATAAAAAACTTCCACAACATAAAGAAAGAGATATTTTTTGCAATGGTTAACTAATTACCAGAAAATGTAATATCAACACACAACTCATTAGAAAAACATCAGTAATGTGTTGCAATGACCGCTCAACTGATGCCGAGGAGGTCAATTACTCGCCACTCTGAAATATAGTTGAATGTAATTTAGGGGGTTAGTACAGATGGACAGTCTTTGTTATGCAATGGTGTGCTGGTTGGCCATTTAATCCCCGTCTTACACAATTTACTTTGTGACAAAAACACAATCTGGTGCTCTGAAACACACGATGTGCAGTCACTAATGGAAAAAGTACCTGTTCTTTACTTCAGAGTAAGCAGACAGTTAAAACAATAAAAAACAGAAGTAAATGTTATTTTGGTGCAGATTTTTAACATATTACAGTTAAAGTTCACTATGGAGACACACACCTTTACAGAGCACACTGGGAAGCAGACCATGACCCAGCACTACAACATAATCTTACTCACATGCTGCCTGCAGCCAACAGGGCCAAGAATTTATTTCTGTGACCCGGTTTACCTCAGCCCAGCCCGTTATCCTATGAAGTGAAGCTCTGCTCTGTCAATGATGTTAAACTCATTAAGAGAATTTGTTTAAAAGATTTAAAGGGAAATAATAATAAAATGTCATTATTTTATATATACACATACCTGACCAGTAAAGTTGAGTCTGACAAACTGCATTGCTGCTATAAGTTGTTATTATAATAATTATAATATCAGGAAGTAATACTTGGAAATGTACTATAAACTGATTTAAAGGCAGGACATTTATTTTAATTCAGCCTATTCAGACTTAATGCAACATCTGACTGTTTTTACCTTTTATGCCTAATGCACAACAACCTGTCCTTTCTAAAAGATATAATAACCAAATGAATAATTAAAAAGATGAAATCTTAACTGAAGGGTGGATTGCCTACTCCAGGTCAGGAGTTTAGGTTTCTCAGTTCTTGTTCAGGACTGAGAAAATAAATGAGTAGGAAACCAACAGGTGAAGGAGAAGACTTCAATTTAGTGCTTGATAATTGTTCCAGTCCTCACCTGTGGTTATAAGGTTTGGGTAATAATTGAAAGTACAACATCACAAATAGAGGCAACCAAAAAGATTCCTCCTCAGGGAAGCCAGACCCAGCCATGGTGAGGAGCTCAGACATCCAGAAAGGACTCAGAGTCGAGCTGCTGCTCCTCCACATTAAGATAAGGATTTTAGTGGACAATTAAGTTTTTCAACAAAATTCAATATAAAAAAAGAGAAAAACAGAAATATATATTTTTCTTGTTCATCACACAAACTTTGAGAAACCTTGGTTTTAAATTTTCTTCTCTAAAACGCATTCAGGCAAAATCTCTTCCTGTGTGACCTGAAAACCTTACAAAACACCTACTTTTAACACAACTACCCCAGCCAATCTGTTCTGGGTATTTCTGAGCCGAATGTCTGCTCACACCATCAGGAACAACAAAATAACTAGAACACCTGGTCCCCACAGCCTGTGATGCTTCCCGTTTTAAACACTCCATCATCACACTGGTCGCTCTTGAAGCTTGCTCATGTAGAATGAAAATGATCAAAACCTTTCCCTACAAGCTGAAGTCAGAGGAGGGAAAAATAACTCCAAAACCAGGTCGTGTACTCTCACAGCTTCATATAAAATGTTAGATTTTACAACTGTTCCTTCCTTCTGTGTGTAAAACCACATTTGAATTATCAGTGGATACTTTGCTAACCTGCATTTAATGTGATTTATAGAATGCATGATTGTGTAATTTTAAAAGACCAGTTGCTGCTAACTAGCTGTGTCAAGTTTCTCTACCTGCAGACAGGACCAGTTGCTCTTAAGGTGTCCTTCAGGTCATTCAGCTGTGACTCCAGTGAGCATTTAAAAGTGATACTAATTCCACTGTTGTAGAGTCCTGCTGGTAACCTTTGTCCTTTTTCTTCTTTAAAAATACTTAAATTACCTTAATGTTCAAAAGCTGAAGGGGTGCAGAACTGGTTCATGTGCACTGAGCTCACTGTGGCTGCAGAACTATGCTATAATCTTTGGTGAAATCTGTAGAGCTGTACTCAATCAGCAGAATAAGAGGCAACCACAACAACTTTTTGTAATCAAGAGGCTTGAATGGTAGCTCGAAAAATAACTAAAACATAAAGCAGACAAAAGATATGATCATGAAATGTGTGTCATTTTGTATCCTGTAAAATATTTGCACATCTGTTCACGAGAGTTTGATCTAAATCTGTTTTGAATTAAAGATTCTCCATGCATGTATGTTTCTATCATTCCAACCCTAAAGACTGTTTTGTTGCTGATTAAAGACTAATGAAAGTAGAGAGGGGTGCAGTAGTACATTTTAAGAAAATGTTACAAGCAGGAGTTGTCTCAATGTTGTTGCCACAAAAATCCCAAACCATCTTATTATTATTATCTACAACTATGGTTAGTCTTTACCTTATATCAGTGTAATAAATACCCATCTATGTATCTTCTGTGTCTTCTTTATTGATATTTTATTGATTTCTTTATTGATACTAGTGAACACATTAAGAATATGCAATCAAGAAGAAATCAATAACTCACCGTTAAATGTTTTTGCCACATGTTTAACCAAAGAAAAAAAATCATGAGCATAAAAAATCTTGTCAAGTAAATATGAGCACTAAAAAGCAAGGAGTTACTCATCACAACAACAATGGTTTAAACAGAATTCAAGACTGTGGAAGAAGATGGAACGTTTTCCACCTTTTCTGGGGTTAAAAACTTCTGATCACCATTACAAAGCTCTCATTGGTGACGTGGAGACGTATCAGCTCACAGAACAGTACTGAAATGAAGATTTCACTCCAATATTCACAAAATGCATGATCATCTTCAAAAAGGAAGTTTGGAAATTGTGCAGCCATAAACTATGTAAACATGCGAGTAATTTTTCTTTGGTTTTGTACCGTTTAATCTAACTGAATAAAGTTCATGCACAATTTACTAAGTTTAAATGGAAACTAATGTGAAGAACAAATTTATTTGTAGCAAAATGAAAAACAATGCTGTGACCTTTCTTCAGCTTATCATAGCTTAACGACCCTGAATATGAAGGCCACATGCCGAACAGTAACAGCTTCACAAAAAAAACATTGCTCTCCAGGAATTTTGCTGAACTTTCTTTTAGAAAGTGCAGTCAAAACAAAAACTTTATAGTGAAATTATAACAGCAATGACATATAGAACTTAACAATAAAGTGAATAAAATCAGAGTCAAACTGAAAGATGCTGAGTCCCAAATTAACTGTGGTGTCTGTTCAGATATTTGCGTTTGTACGGACTGTGGCAAATGTAAACACTGTTTACATTTTTGTTTGTGTGCTCACGGTAACTGTTTACTAAACAGTTACCGTGAGCACACAAACCTGGTCGTGTTTCCAACACTATCATAATGGGCACGTGGGCTTTTAGTTTCCAGCCTGGAAGTTCCTACCAGTTCTCTGTTTCACGTTTCCTTTCTCAAAAAAAAAAAAACAACAACAAAAAAACATTATTTTTAAAGTGCTAACATTCCTTGACTAATTTGATTTAGTCACAATAAATCTCTTATCATCTATAAACCTTGAGGGATGAGGCCTTCATAACATATTGATAAGTATAGTTTCTGTGTGAAACGTATCCCCATGATAATTTATCCTGCTAAAGGAGGCAAAAGGTAAAGAGTGACTGAGATTAATTCGGAGTTTAACCTGGGCCTGAATCTTGACCATCACAGTGGAGCATCAGCAGACCCACGGTGACGCGAGGACGCGCAGTCAGCCGGAGGAGACCTGAACATCTCTACCGCTGCGACGACATACTGAGAGCATCCGGAGCAGAAGTTTCCCCACTCAGCTAACCAAAACCCACATGGTCTGGTAGAATTTGACACAACTGATGAAAATTTGTATCGTTTTGTACTCACCTGCCCGATGAAACAGGAGACGGAACCCACTTCCCCCCTCGGCTAACGTTACGTCCGCTGGCGCGTCCCCGTGGTTTGTGTTGTTGAGGAGAGAGAGGGAGACGCTTGAAAGCGTAAAGTAGCTGAAACACAAAAGCCTGATGTGTAAAGATAACTCTACTCCACTTAACGAGCTCCTTCTCCTCTGTTATATATCACCAAAACCGCGTTTTGAAACAGCTCTCAGGTCGAGCTGGGAGCTTTGCTTTCATAAAGCCACGGGGTTTGAGGATCATCATCGCGCGTGCGCATATCAGTGACGAAAACTGCCGAACCTTTCGCTCCGCCCTAGAGCTGAGATTAAACCAATCAGAAGCGGCCAAGGTGGCCCAGCCCCTCCTTTCTCTTTAGTAACATGTCGGAATAAACCTGGAACTGTTTAGGTAATAATAACAACGTTTCTTCCATAAGCCGTTTCCGGCTCTTCTGTTATAACAAGCGCCTTTACTAAAACCAAAACTAATAAAACTGGGTATTTCTGTACGGCTTCTTCTGCGAATTAAGCGCATGTATCCCCCCACACTGCCACCTAACGGTTATTTATATGCACTGTTTACATTGGTCTTCACGCACGCATCTGCGATTGCGTCATAACCAAAGCTCTGTGCTCACACTGCTCAGCCTGCAAGCCGAGGAATCACAGCAAATAACATTGAGTCAGAAATATTTAGCCAAAATTTGCCATTCTGTCATGGTGATTTAGCTGCAGTTTAAATGTTTTTACTGTGTGTGTCTTGCTTCATAGCGTGCCAGTATGATCCTTTACATCAGAGGTTTTTTTTTTGTATTTCTTCGTGATTTATTTGTCAAATTATGGTTTTATAGAATTTCTTGACTTTTTCAGTTTTTGTTTGTAAATGTATGTGTTTATGTGCACATCTCTACACCTTGGAAAGATTATGTGTATAATATTTTCATATATCTACCTCTTATTTTTCCTTCTAATCTTAGTGGTTTTCTTTTTCAGGCTAGGCTTTAATTTGTTTTAGGTCAGAGATGATTTATGTGATGATTATGATGATGATGATGATGATTTAGAGATGATTTATGTGATGATGATGATTTACAACAGCACTAATGCTGCAAATTGTATGCTCAAGCAAATGTGTTGGTAAAAAACTTGTATATGTGCACAGATGATGTGAGGTTGAACATTCTAGTATTCTGCTCTACACAGCCCAGTTATGGTGTAATTTTAAGAAGGAAAAATTGAGAAAGTTAAAGGTAGCATATATAATGCTGCATTTAGAGTATTTTAAAACTTCCTAGGGGTATAGTGCAAGTTATATGTTTGAAATGTGCAATGTCTCCAGGTTTGATGCTGTATAGAGAAACTAAATTCATTCTGCTAATGAGATAATAAAAGTTTTATCCTCATCAACACATAGTGACATGTCATTTTATTGCAGCTCTCTGTGTATTTTAAACTATTTGTCTGTTACTTTTATGTATTTTATCTACTAGTTATGCATTTTATTTATATATTTTATTTCATGTATTGGACCAGTGTGTCTGTTAATAGTTATATACAAAAATTTGAACTTAATTCAGTAAACCATAGGCAACTGTTTAGTTTTAAAATGTATATTTAACATAGCTTCAAGGGTCAATATATTCTTATATCTTTATTTTAAAATTGTTTTACATGCTTGTTTTGTCAAAATACTGCCAACATTATCACTAAATTCATAAATAGAGACACAACAAAAAGACGTTAGGGCTGTTAGAGGTATCTTTAATGCACTGAATTCACAAAGGTCTAATTTCACTGTACATAATACTGTGGGACTTCGCATGCTTGCATACACAAAGTCAACATGATCAAGACTTAATTCAGAGACACAATTTTGTTGTTTCTCCAGAGTACTGTACAGACTTGCTTTTCCAATCTGAACAGTTAACATAATCATCCAAAATACAAAAGAAAAAGAGTGAAATAATTCAAATCATCAATTTAAACTCCTAAACATGATAAATAACCAATAAATAACAAAGGAAATCTCAACAAATATTCAGTTTTGGTCCTATTCCATAATCCAGTGCAGCACAAAACACAATGCAGGATAGTGAACTATACATATATACACACACACACACTGGTCTCCATCAGTGGTGAATCAGGTGCAGATATCTACAGTGCCTTTATTTCAGGCACATATAATACATAGTCATACAACTGTAGTGCAAGCTAATTCCACATCACGTACTTCATGTCAAACATGCTTTAGTTTATTTTTTTAAAGGTTTTATTTATTTTTCATTTAATTGTACGTCATTCGGCACTCTTAAAAGTCTTGAGTGGACCGGTCTGTGTGGTTGTTGGTGATAAAGGTCCATTTGGGCTCAGGAGCAGTGCACGCTTGATTTATGATTCTTGATTGTTGATCCTTCGGTTCTGAGAGTAAAAGCACAAGAAGCTTTGTTGCTGCATTGTTGCTGACAAATGGTTTCACCCAGGAAACTGGTCGTCTCTGTGTAGCAGTCCTTTAAAACCCAGGAGCAGTTGTATGATACAGCTAAGGGAGTGCAGGCGGATGTAGAAAAATGTTTATTCCTGTGTTTTTACAGTACCTACATTATATACCAGTAAATGTCCTAAATGTTTGTGCAGTTTGAGGTATGGTTGAGGTGGTGTAGTTCATTGGGATAATGAAGGAAAACAGCTGAGACCAATCCAGGTGTTTTATATCACATTTTCAAACAGCTGCATTGAGTTCATGATGTTCTCGTCCTAGAAAAAAGAAGAAGAAGAAGAAGAAGAAGACATCTGTCAGAGGAAAAATAAAACTTTTCTTTAACAAGAAGGTACCATGACAACATGTTGTTCACTCACACAGCACAAAAAATACCACAGCAACAAAGGGTAGCAGTTCATTTCTGACATCACACATTTGCATTTAAATAATATTTTCTGACCTTCCCTCCTGAATTTTTTTTTGTTTTTGTGATTTAGGCAATTGCAAAATATTTTGCCAATGAATAAACCGCAGGCTGTCGTTTTTTCATTGTTATTTTTACTCCGAGTACCAGATTTACTCAGACTTCTTGCGTTTGAAAATGTGCAGATCTGCAAAAAAATATACATATTTCAAATACATTTTTTTATGGACACCTTCATATTTGTCTCTTCATATTGACAGAGTTGAGAAGAGTTGAGTGATTAACCCACCAAAATGAAACAGTCTCTCTTAAAATTAAACCATGCTTACATGACCTTTAACAAGTGTATCTTTTATTTTGGCATTCTTAGGTAGCAAATACTTCTTAAACTGTTCAGAAAATAATTTAAAACACTCAGTAAAACTCTGTCCATCACGTGAGCTGCAGAGAATTGTTTAATTTTTGCATTAATGTCAGGCAGTGAAGCAGATTTCCTTGTTTCATTTTTCTGATAGTTTTCATAAAACCACACAGTGATAATGATAAGCACTGAGAGGCAAATAGAGAAGAAAACAACAGGATTAAATGATTTGATTTCAAAATAAATAGACTGAAATAAGGAGGTGGAATGTGATAATTAAGTGTGTGATAGAAGGATGGATAGGTTACTGAAATCTGTGCATGAGAAAGCGTCACCTTCTGACACGTCTCGATAAACTCTTCAATAGTCACCACACCGTCTCTGTTTCTGTCCATTTTCTGTTGGAACAAGAAAGTAAAACACACAGAGAAGACACCTGTCAGAAAAAGATCTCAGGGTCAGATGCCTTTTAGCACATTTGTGTATTTTTCATTATTTATGTGTTCAGAACCTGGAAGAACTTGTCCACGTGTTCGGATGGTGCGTCATCCCGCACACAGGGGTATGTGTACCTCCCCATCATGTCATAGATTGACTTCATGATTGCCAGCATCTCCTGGCGAGAAAAGACTTGTATAAATTTTAAATCACTGAATCCACTTTTTATATTTCCAGACGTAAATAATAACAGAATTAAATCAAATGGAAATATCATGCTGTGTCTCACATATTTGATTTGATTTTACGATATGCTGTTAGATGATGCAAACATGGGTTTAAAAAGTGAAGATTTACAGGTAAACTGTAGATATTTTTCCGTTATTAGCCAAGATAATCTTTTGTTTGATATTCAGCAGCCCAAAATCAATCTATGTGGTGTCATCACTTGAGTTGATGTGCGTTAGTCAAATTCAAATATTATCAGTAAGATAGGTGAACAAACCTATCCTCTGTGCATCAAAAACAACAAAAAGAGTAAAATAATAATCCTTCTTCCTACTGTTCATCCCTCACACACACCTCTTTGGTGATGTAACCATCCTTGTTAATGTCATAGAGATTAAACGCCCAGTTGAGCTTCTCTGTGACAGAACCTCTGAGCAACACCGACAGGCCGATGACAAAATCCTCGAAGCGAATCGAACCGTTTCTGTCAATGTCGAATGCATTGAAGAGGAAGTGAGCGTAGGTGGTTGCATCTGTGGATTAAAGAGTCATTGATTCAGTCCACAGACTTCAGCAGTAATGTAAGTAAGGTCCACATGAGGGACAGGGCAGACAGATCAAATGAGGGCAAATTTAAACACTTAGACACGTCATGGAGCTGCACCCTGAATGGTCTAAATGGGTTTGTGAGGCTTTTAGTTTGACTTAACAGGTTGAACAAGATAAACAACAAACTGCACTCTGTTTACAACGTTTTGGGAGAATTTGAGGGCAAATAGTTAAAATTTCTCTCAACATAATCTAAAAAATTTAGGAGGGTTGTCATTTTTGGCACATATAATTAGAACTTCAATAAACCTGGAAAAAGCTCACAAAGAAAATGATGAAAAGCACAAATGAAGGATTGTTTTATATATTTGGGTTCATGAAGCATTGCAATAAAATCCCTGCTTGAGCTCAACAACACCTCTGAAAGCTATTTTCAACTCAAACATGTTCTTGAGTCAAATTTTTGTGCATAAAAAAGGTGCAGAAACTTTCTGATGAAGCAGAAACGTCTGCTCTAATCTGACAAAGCAAGCTGCACTTAGAGTATATCGTTTTTTCAACCTTTAATATCAAATGTATAGATTCAAAGACTGCTCCCTCTTTAACAGGATTACATTCCTCAGATACCTGCTGTATTCGATTCTACACATCTCATGGAGGATAGTGGTGACTGCCAATTTTATTATTGTAAGTTTATTAAATAATCACATAATAAAAAAAACAATTATGATCTAATAAACAGGTCAACAAAAAACCTTATGGACTATTATTCATGAATCAGGAATTAAACAATTAGGGAAAGATTTTGTTATTTAAACAAAAAAATAAAAAAATGTCTGGGTAAATTTACTGTTAAGTTCAATTTAAATAAGATGACAGATTTCTTGCTCCAAATATGTAATATTTTCTTTATAGTCCCCCAAGAAAGGACAAGAGAGAAGAGACTGTTTTAGAGTCTAACCTCCTTGGGGAAAGAACTGAGAATAGATGGTCTTGAATGTCTCCTCATCAACCAGCCCACTGGGACACTCCTGTTTAAGACAGTGAAAAGGATACATATTAAGAAAAAAAATCACTTCTATAAAAAGAATCTGAGCTCATGCAGGCTGCAGCTGGACGTACGTTCTTGAAGCCTCGATACAGAGACTGAAGCTCCTTCCTGGTGAACTTGGTCTGCGCCTGCAGCTGGTCCAGCCCCTCCGGCTGGTGACGCACCGTCGACAGCTCCAAATCACTGTCACTACTGTCTGTAGGTGTAAGAGAAGACAGAGGAAAGGATGGACGGACAGACAGACAGACAGACAGACAGACAGACAGGAAGGTCGGGGGTGAAAGAAGAAGAGACAGAGAGGGGATGTTGAGAGGGAAAAATGAAGAGAGAAAACAGGGAGGACGGGACAGACAGTGAATGCAGGCCAACAATTTGAGGGTGAGGTTGGGTTTACACATTTAACAAGGAGGCAGGAGGGGGGGAAACGTGCAAGTTTAGGGGAAATAATAAGCAAAGATCTGTAGCGGACTAAAGGGATTTGGACCAGGGGGTAAAAAAAGAAAAATGTATTTTTTCAAGGCAAAAATGTGGCAAAACTAGATTTTTTTAAAAAGCAGTTTCATTTTAAGAAGGCACTGCAGAACATGTTATTTTCATACTAAAATCATAAATGAACAAATTAAATATTGCAAGATTGCAATTCATCAGTCCAAACACGCAAAGAGAAGGCTAGAAAAAAGAAAACCTTTAATTTACAAAAAAGAAAAGAGGAGGGACGTGTGTCTTCAGCGAGCTGGTTTCTGTGGCTCCATACTCACCGTCTTTAGACAAAGAGAACAGAGGTGGAGTGGTGTTGACACCAAGATGGATTGAAAGAGAGTAAATGGAGAACAGTGGGAGAGAAACAGTAAGAAGAAGAAGAAGAAAACAAAAGAAAACACGTCAAGTTGGGTTGAACTTTGAGAGGTTTGAACAGAGGGTGTTGAGGGAAAGTTCACACTTCCAACAGAGCAGTGAAATACAACCTTCTGTGAAACATTAAACAAAATCAACAAAACAGGAGCTGAACGTGAGAGGAGATCCAGTCTAATGTCACATCAGCTCACTTCTTCTGGGTTCATTTAGTTCAATAAAACTTGAGACAGAGATTAAGTCTGACCTCATTCAACTCATGAAAGTAGGTCTCAGATTTTACTTCTGTTACACGTAAAGGTTCATTCTCCATCTCAGCAACTAATTTAATATCAAATTTCTTATATTTTTCCATTGAAAACCTTTTATAACTTTTAAAGTAAATATTTATTTCATTATGATTTTGTGTCCTCCAAAGACACCAAACGTACAAATATTCAGATATCTTCATTTTTGCAGTTAGTTCCCTGAAGCTGAAATGAGCTTTTCCATCATGTGTTCTTATTTCCTGTCTGTTTACAGACGCAGCTGAAATCCAAGCCTTTAATAAAAAGGGAAATTCTGATTTGCTTGTGCTTAGCTTGATTTATACAAAGATTTATACGACTTATTTGTGCAAATTTCTTCAGTGCAAAACCAACGTTTCAAAGAAAGGGTTAGGTTGGTTACAAGTTGGAAAATAACGTATACAATATTTAACTGAGACTTTGACAAATTAAACTTTTTATTGTCTACACACACAAAAAGATATATATTTTCTTTGCATTTTAATTCATTCAGAGTAATAAGATATATGATGTAATCTAAGGAAATAATATTAATAATACTAATAATAATGAAACTATTAAGATCACATTTAACTTTATATGCACTACACCGGCATTTTAAAGATTTTTAAAAGAAAAAACACATTTGTATAGCACTTGTTCAAGTCATGGTCTACACAGCTCTTCACATTCCAGTCATTCACACAGTGATGGCAGTGAGCTACATTGTAGCCACAGAAGCTACACTGTAGAAGGATTAAGTTCAGTGCGTGCTTTAATAAGATAAAAGGGCAACATTTTTATTAAATAGTTGACTAGAACTTCCAAGAGTTTAAGAAGTTCCTCATATCTCTGCTATTTTTTTTTTATAAAATCCAGCCCAAACCTAATTATATAATCTTGATGACGAACAGAAAATTGATTTACAGATTCTGAAATTACGGGTTTTTGTATATAAATCTAAAATTTGTCAAACCACTCATAAGACTATTTTTTGGTAAACTGAATGACCTCTGGGTGACAGTCTGCCATTTATTGAGAACCGACCCTTCAGCCTCCCAAGGTTTTGAAAAGGTCTCTGTTAAATACCAGACAGTGAAAGAACCTCAGAACTATAATAAAATTCTGCCTGCTCTCCAGTGGGGAACAGCTTTCTACAGGTGGATTAATGTAATCCCTTCAGCCCTCTCCCTGTCACTCCTCCTCCTCCTCCTCCTCCTCCTCCTCACTGCAACATCTCGTGTTGTCTCACCGGTCTCTGTGATGTCGATCAGGCCCAGCAGGTGCATCAGCTTGAGGAACATAATCACCAGGCAGACGATGCCAACAGTCTGGAGTCCCTCCGTCTCCCATCTCACGCTCATCTTGTCCTCAGTTTTTTCTTCTTCTGTTCGTTTCGTTTTGCATGACTGAACTTCATCTACACTAACTTCCACTCCATCTTCATCCTGTCTCTGTCTTCAGCTGAGACGGTGTCACTCACTTATCCTCTTACTCGTCTTCTGTCACTTTTTTCTCCTGTTAATTCTGTTACTCCATTTAGCCCTTCCCTTCTGCTTTTTTTAATTGAGTGTCTTTTCCCCTGTGCTCTCATGTGCTCCAAGGATTTTTTACACAACTAAAAGAAATCACGATTGTCCATTTACTTTGTTAAATTGGCCAAATAATTGTAGATAGAAAGAAAAGAATAGCCAGACAAACTGGAAGTTCCTACTTTGCAGGTTATATAATTCCTCCAAGTAGATAAATAACTTCTGTAGTTGCAGTCATATGGAGTGTCTGATCCACTGACATTTCTCAAAACCCTCCACCCCGTCATCTCACATCTTATCTTCAAACTCCTGATAAAGAACACAGTAGATGAGAGAAGTTACGCTTCTCTCACGTTCACCAAAACAAATACACGAAGTCCCTCCAAATCACAGCTTTAAGAAAAATAATAACAAAAATCTGTGATGAATATGTATAAAAACACTATTTGCCTTTAAGGAAACAGAAAAAGGAGGTGTCAAGGGTCAACAGGTGTCCTGAATCTGATTTTTCCATTCAGTGCAGTGATCCACTTTCTAAATGTTCCTGCGTCTCTCTGGGGGTCTGTAGGACAGATTTAACTTCACATTTACTCAGTGGAGCTCTGTCACACATCATCATGTTAGATAGAGGCAGTGAGCTTCAGATGCTACTCCTCATCTAAATGTTTGGCTCCCTCTAGTGGCCGTCGATAAGATAAGGACATCAAAAACGCTCGCAGAAGTCATCAGTTTTAGGTTGAAGAGCTTTTGTTGAAAATGTAGGAAAATGTCATGACATTAAGGAATGATGGAGGGACTGTAACCTATAAAAGATCAACAGGACTGCTGAAATATTTCAACCACATGATGCTGTTTTTATGTACTTGAAATTCTCAATGTAAAACATGTGTGTATTCCATTATATGCTTTGTTCAATGAGTCTCTATAACAATCACATTTAATCTATTTTCTTTTAGAAATGCAGAAAAAGACAAAACTTTACTTAAATATTTAAGTGATAAACACTGCACATATGCATCTTGTTCTTCTTTATTTACATCAAACTACAACCACAAGAAAATACCTGAGCATCACTTTAAATCTGTCCAGTTATGGATAAAACACTGAAGCTCTTGTATCTGAGGATTAAACCTTAGATCATTAATATCATTTAGACACTAGCAGGTTCCTCAGCTTTCTGATATGAGGAATAAACCAAATCAATGTACAAAAGGCAAAAAATGTTCTGCAAAAACTTACTGCAGCAAAAAATACAGTATATAAATTAAAAGTAAAACTGAAAGTGATGAGGATCTCAGTGAGATCTTTACGTTGGACAGAGAACACTAGATCAGTAACCTATTTAGGGGAAAAAAGGCAAAGACATCTCAAAATGTCTGCTGCTAAAATACAACAAAGTAAAAGTGTGAAAATGTTCTTTATTTTAAAAAACTACAACAAAATATCTCATCATCTTGAATGTTTTCAGAATGTTGTTAAAGGGATGCAAAAATGAGACAATGTTCCTTTAGGTCTTCACTAAAAGTAAAATCGTAACACATTGCTGAAAGCTTTTATAAATCTTTTTGTGAACTTTATAAAAATAAATAGGAACCCTTATAATCTGACAAATATGAACAAATGAAATGACTTCTATGTTTCCTATTTTAAAACGAGATCATTGTTTCTCATGACCTAAAACAACCTGAACAGAAATCTAAAGTGGAGTAAAAAAAAACCGACACCAGATATTCACGGCAGAGGGTCTGAAAATAATCCTCATAAATCTCTGAAGACGTGACTTTCTCTGTCATTGATATCTCCCCAAAATAACAGTGAGTTGGACCGAACCCGGAATCGAAAACAGACTGAAAAAACAATCAAGCTGCAGCAGTTTGTTTAAGATCAGATCACTTAAATGGACTTTAAGTCCACGCTCACACATGCAAACAAACATAACAGAGATCCAATCAGGCGTTATGCGAGCATTTTTAAAAATCCAGACAATCTTTTGTTAAGTGCTGATATTATAAATAATTCAGGAAATAAGCTACATTGTTGGTCTGCAGTTTGATTTACTGCTGAGGTGTAGGGTATAATATAACATGTTTTACTGAACATAACAGAACAGACAGCGGAGGAGCTATTGAACAGGAACAGGGTAACAACACAAACGTCTTCCCCACTGGGACTTCTGAGAGGGAATTTCATTACCACATTTTTACCTAAAATGTTCCACCAACCCACGAAGAGAACAGGAGACATAAAGTTACCCTGAAGAATAGGCAGTCTTAAATTAGTTAGAAGCTCTTTCCTACATTAACGTTCTGAAGAGCACAAACATGACTGTCAAACTTCTCCTGTCTGATAGAATCTCAGGTGATCTGTGGGAAGCAATCCAGAAACCTCACCCCTAATTCTCACATTTATATGAAACAACTGACCATAAAGGTATAAACATGAGATAAAACAACTTTAAATGACCATTTACGTTTGATTTATTATGGTGCTCAAACATCTGGCCTCCTAGGTAAATTCACCTGGTCGTGAAGCATTCAATTATTATTAAATTACATCTCACTGCAAGAGTTGGAACCAATATTCAGAGTTCTTGCTCACATATATTTTCCACCAGAGGGCAGAATCAATGTGGAGGATTGGGTATTATTCCTACTAAAAAGGTGAATATATAAAAAAATTGTACAAATATGTTTTCAAATGTAATATATAGGGATAAACATGTCATACTGGTAATGTTGTTTTCTGCTGAAAAAGCCTGTAAGACAAACTGTTTGGGTGCAGTTGTCATAAAAGGTAAACTTTTTAAAAATTGTACCAATCTTGACTAAATGCAGACATCTATAACTAACTCTAGACAACACTCACTTTTATCTCAAATCCTCCTGATTTTATTCTGAATATTAATTAATCCTTTAGAAATTGTTTAAGTCTTTGCACACTTAAATAAATAGCTTGTCCAAATAAAACAAAAGGAATACATGTACTCTGAGTTGTTTTGATCAGTTTTTTGGGGGGGCGTTTTATTATTTAGCATTAAGCAAAACATTTTACATAAAATTAAGAAAAAGTAAAGAGCAGAAATTTGTTTAAACATCTGGAAAATGAAAAGCAGATCAAATACCATCTATTATGACAAAATAATTTAAAATAAATTAAAACGACCTGCACTCAATTCCACAAACATGGTGGCCAAAAGGCTGTTTATTAAACTAAAACTTAGTCAAAATGAAAAAGCTGCTCAATGACTAAATTACCCAAAAGCATTTGTTTCCTGTTGGTGTCAGGACTCAGGACCCAAGGTGGGTTTTTTTAGATTAGCTAAATCAAAGGGACTTTAGTTATTAATGCTAATGTTTAGCCTTTTTAGTTTTAGCTCATGAAACAAATAAAACCCGTTTTTAATAGATAGAAATAATATAACAGCTAATGAGGCTCTTTGTTAAATGATTGCATCCTTTAAAATGGTAGTTCCGCTTTTTTGAAGTGGTTACTGGAAAGCTAAATAGCTTTTTAAACAACCACAGTTTGGAGGAAAAAGATTAGCTCTGATTGGACAGTTTGTCAAATGGGATCAACAAAGGGTCTTAAAGCAACTCTATTTCACAAAAATTCATAAGGATTTATGCAAATGTCTTTTAACTAGCACATAGCATATCATGGTGATTCAAACCAAATTATTATAAAATCCCAGCCTGAAGTGCTGTAAATAACCACAGAATTCTAAGTAAATAACCATGAAATGTGAAATTAATGGTGGTTAAAAAATGTTTGTATTAACTTCTAGGAAGAAAAAACACTTTGTAACTGGCCCCACTCAGACTAGCTCCACTGTCTAATGATTGTTCAAAAGCCTTACTTCAACAGAAATTGTTTATAACTTTTCCACAGAAAAGCACTTCTAAGATCTGAATTATTATTATCTGCAGTTAAAGACGTGACTGGGAATACAGTTTATGATCCTGAAGGTATAAACAACACTTTCAGAGATTTTTATAAAACTTTATACTCTCCACAGATTAACCCATCAGATAATGAGATTAATCAGTTTCTAGACAGAATAGTACTTCCTAAACTGTCAGATGGTCAAGCGACGGCCCTGGACTCACCATTAACCCCAGCTGACCTCCAGGAGGCCCTTAAAACCATGCCCAATAAGAAGGCTCCAGGTCCAGATGGATTTCCAGCTGAATTCTATAAAGAATTCTGGGATACTCTAGCTCCAATCTTCTTCAGAATGATACAGGAAATAGAAGGAAATGGCAGACTACCACCAAATATGAACTCTGCCAACATTAGTCTCCTGTTAAAACCAGGTAAAGACCCTGTATTTCCTACCAGTTATCGTCCCATATCACTTATTAATGCTGATCTCAAAATCATCTGTAAAGCCCTCGCTAGAAGATTAGAGAAGGTGACTCCCCTCATAATACATCCTGATCAGACGGGTTTCATTAAAGGAAGACACTCGTCCACAAACTCACATAGATTACTTAGTTTAATAGATTACTCTAACAGTAAAAACATTGAAACTAATATTTTATCTCTAGATGCAGAAAAAGCTTTTGATAGAGTAAACTGGAAATTTTTATTTGCAACCCTACATAAATTTGGTTTTGGAAATTCTTTTATAAACTGGTTAAAAATCTTATACAGTTCTCCAACAGCTCGTGTCAGGACAAACGACCGGACATCAGGCAGCTTCTGTCTTCAGAGGGGGACCAGGCAGGGATGTCCACTCTCCCCCTCACTGTTTGCTGTTTTTATTGAACCGCTAGCAGCAGCAATCAGGCAAAGTAAAGATATTAAAGGAATAAAATGTAAAGACATAGAACATAAAATCAGTCTTTATGCAGATGATGTATTACTGTTTCTCCAGCATTCACAATCCTCCCTCTCTCAGGTCATTGAATTGATAAACTCTTTTTCAAAAGTTTCAGATTATTCAATAAACTGGTTAAAATCTACAGTTCTTCCAATTAATTGCTCCTTTACCAACTGTCCTAATACACAGTTGCAGTCAGGGAATATTACATACTTAGGTGTTAATATCTCTCCTAGACTGGCAGATTTAACTAAACTAAACCACATCCCACTCTTAAAGAAAGTGGAAGATGATCTGGTCAGATGGAAGTCTCTACCCATATCGCTCATGGGGAGAGTTGCTTCAGTTAAAATGATGGTTTTACCAAGAATCAAT
>SSNR01000050.1:1425714-1457597 GCA_006937965.1 Callopanchax toddi | reverse complement strand
GTCTGGGGGGGGGGGCTTTGCCTGGGTGTCTATGTCCTATGTAAGTTTGTAGTTTACGATGTGCGTGATTGAAGGAGGTATAGTTACCCTGCTGGAGTGGGGGTGGGGGACTCCGTGGGCTCCGTGGCGCTGTGTGGGGCTCCTGCCGTGGACCTGGATGGGTGGGCCGGCGATCTCCCTGCCCTGGGTGGTTTTGGGGAACGGGGGTGCTTACTGGGGCCAGCGGGGGAGCTGACCCCCTGGGAGGGCTTGTCCCCCCCAGTCTTGCCTCCCCATCCCCGGATTTTTCCCTCCATCTGCTCCGTCACGTCACCACACACACAGGGCTTTGGGTCACGGGTACGTCATGGTGTGGAACACCATCTCTGCAGTCCTGTGGCCCAATTTTATTGCACAATTTAAACACTTCCACCCCAGACATTCTTACATTATGCATCTAGGGTCTTTGGAGAAATTACACCCAGTAATACCCGGGGGGAGGGAGGTCTAGCCGGCTAACCTCTCCTCCAGTGTCATTACCCATCTCAACGCATTTAGACACTTAGAATCCAGGGCGGGGGATGGCGGGCCACCCCCCACTCTTTTTAAAAGCATCTTACTACAACACGCATCAACACCACATTGGAGCAGGTGGGGGGAGACTTGGGGTCTTCACACACCCCTGTTCTCTGCTTGCTGCCTGGGGCCTGGAGTGGAGCGGGCCGTCTGGTCGGGGTCTGCAGTGGGGGGCTGCTCGGCTGCGGCGGGGTGCGCGGTGGTCTGCTTATCCCCACTTCAGTAAGGGAGAGACCATCTTCTGGATTTCAGGGCCGGCTTCACCCTCAGGGCGCTGGTCCCTGGTCCTGAACATAGAGTGTGCATGGGGAGCGAGAGTGGGTGTACAGCGTCTATTGTGTGTCTTGGTATGTTTGCAGGAATGTGTGTGTGCACGCATGAGGGAGGGAGCGTGATTGTGTCTGTGTGTGACTGTTTTTCTGTCAGGTTTCGTCCCCCCCCCTCTCTCTGTGACATGCTAGACCCTCCTCGGCAGAGACTATCCTCCCTGGCTGCGCCTCGGCATTGGTGGTGCCTTTCTCCAGTGGCGTGCTGGGGTGTCTTGGGGTCTGGGGCTGGGTGCTGGGGGCGTCTGCCTGCTCTTCTTCCTGTGGCTGCCTGGTGGGATCTGGGCCCCCAGGGGTGGTCGGGCCTCTGCTGGGGCTGGTTCGCTCCTGGGTCTCGGGTCTCTAGTTCCGGCTGGATCTACCCTGGATGGCCGGCTGCAGGCGGTGCCTGTGAGCTCCTAGCCGCGACCCCCCAGGGGCTCTAGCGCGGCGACTGCCGGGGGGCCCACTGGGGTGAGCCTCTGCGCCCTCTGGGGGAGAGTTTAGCGACTGCCCTGACGGCGATCTCCCTGGGGTGTCCGTGCCCTGGGTGGCCTCCGGACGTCTGGGGCCTGGACCTCCTCTGCGTCCTCCGTGGGCCTTGGGGACGGGTCTGTGGCTCCTCGAACTTATTATTGAATGTTTCAATAGAGAAACCTTACATAAACAAGCGCGCATATATACACACAGGTGATCACAAGGTGCTCACATAAAGACGGACTCAGGTGTTTTCAGACACATTGACTGGGGCTGTGGTTGACACTGAACTCTCTTGAACTGGTGTATACGTATACATTTGAAGAATATCACAACTGTTGTGTATTCATATGCTGTTTGTTGCTGTTGTATCTTTTCTTCCTGTTTTGTTTGTTTGTTTGTTTGTGCTTTATTTACAGGTCTAGAAGTGGACTCTTCACGTCTCTTGTTCTCTTCTTTTTCTGTTTACTTTCTCCCCCATCCCTCTTTCTGTACCCTTCCCTTCACTTTCAGGCTCCGTGTCCAATCAACCATAAAAACATTCTAATAAAGATTTTGGGGGTTATATTTAAACAAAAATCAGGAGGAGTTTTATAGCAGTGGCTGTAACCTCTCACCTGAAACAGCAACACTGTTGGGCTTGTTTTTGGCACTCAGACATTATTCTGTTTGCTCCACAGCCGGACAGGACACGGGGTTAAAAAAAAAAAAAAAAAAAAAGATCTGAATCATCACTTAAACCAGAAGAAGTCAAGATCAGGAGTCTCAGTGACTTTATTTTACTTGTTAAAGCTCAAATGTTTGAGCCTTTGGCTTAAAGAACCATTTCCAGCAGCTAATGTAATGTTTACATTCAGTCCAGGAACCTTTTCCTATAGATGAAGTTGTAAAGTGGCCATTTGGTTGAAACAGGTTTCATCAAAACGTTATTTTAGAGATAAATGAGGAGGAGGAGGGGTTGAGAGAACACTTCACATCAGCTGATCAATCAGCTGAGTGAAGTGAGCTGTAAACTGAGCTAACTTCCTGAACTTTGGCGTCACCACTTTTATCAAACATTCTAAAAGAATGACGACGATAAGAAGGTGAGCTAATGGTTAATTGGTCCCTTTGGGAGTGATGAAGCAGAGGATGATGAAGTGGGACCATTGATGATGAAACGACACAATGAGGACACTGAAGTCCATGGATGGGTGGTCAGTGTCCTTCGGGGTCCTAAAGGAGTACTCCAGGCTCCATATTTAGGTGGCCTGAGAGAAAGCCTGTTCGATACTGTATGTATAATTAATGTGAAGTAATGCTAAACCGGGGTGTGCAGTGCACCCAGCCACGTGGGAGGATGAGGAGGAGAGGGGAGCTATCGAAGGCTGGAGAGATTGAAAGGAGTGATAAATTATGAAAAGACATTACTGGTGTTTTTGTTGAATTTATTACTTTATGAAGCCAAGCTATATGAGACGCACTAATGTGCCGACTGGAGCCTTCCGGCTGTAATTGTCTTGGCACACTGACTGCAGGGCACTTTGACTTGCTGGCCTTCAGCCTAAAACTCTAATCAAAGGGAACTACATCACTCAGCGCGTATCTGATTTCTCAGTTACGGTCCCAAATGTCCAGAGGCCATCCAGGGATTCATGATATATCCCATATTAGACTAAATGAAACAACCCATTAACCTTTCTTTCTACTCTGATGCTGAAAGAACAACGGTTTAGACTAAAACTAGTATTATGCAGCTTTCATTCTGCAGTATTTTATATTATTATGAGGGATAGGCAGACCCAGCAGGATACTTTCATGTAACATGCTTTACCACCACTGGGCATTAATTAACATCAACATAAATAACAGTACTATTTTCAGCTGGCGACTCTAAAAATAGATCTTCTTCCTGTTAATGACTTTATATGCATTTTGTGTTTGATACAAACGATAATTATGAGGTTTTGAAGAAAAATGTGAGAATTTTCACCATTAAATCATCATAACTTAAATGCACATTTATTTTCTGTGTGACCATAATTTGATCAGTAGTGGTTCCAAATGATAAAAACCTTTTATTCTTTGGTTTTAATGCAGACATATTTAGGTATTTTTTGAGATTTTAAGATTTTCCCGTTTAATCATCACTACGTCTGCTAAATCCTACTGAAATTGATATTTCTTATTCAGAGAACTGAATTAATCATTTTGAGAGAACAAGATTTAAAAATGGTGATTATAAAATTTTAAGAAAATGTGACATTTGAAAGCCACAGGAAAAACTCTGACAGAAATCACATTAAAACTTCATCAGTTTGTTGGTTCTTTTACAGCTGTGTATTTTTAATTAAGACTTTAACAAAAGCCTACAGGGATTTGGAAACAAGGCCATACTTGATATGCACTATTTTGCATAAAATAAAATAAAAAACTAATAAAATGGGCGTCAAAGTGTTTGTTTTTGATGATTTGTTCATATTAGTGTGAACATAAAAAATAAAAATGATTTTTGATTCGCTTTTTCTTGTACCAAATTTAAACATAAAACATTTCTCGTTTTAACACCCAAAAGTAAAAGTATATTATTGCAATAAAAACATGAACAAGCACTTTTCTTTTTTCTTTTAAAATTTAAAGAATCTACTAAAAGTGCTGAATTTGAACTGTTGATTTTATATAGATTAGAAAAAATTTCCGTCTATAAATATTTGTCAGCTGAACTTTTCGGTCTTCCATAACTTTGTCTCAAAAAACAATTTAGATTTGATTTTATTAGCAAACAAGACAGTTTGATCTATTAACTTTCACACCATGAAAAAAGCAAAAAAAAAGTATTCCTTTTTTTTGCATATTTTTATTCATTTGGGGCAAAGAGGGTTAGGAAATAATACAAAGTAATAAAAACATAAAAAGTAATAGTAAGTTTTAGGGTAATAAGAATGGACTGTACCAATATTTAACTTTTTATTCAAACACCCACATAGTATTAGTTTTAGTTTAATAGTTTTTTTAAGTTAATTTCAGTGCATGCTTAAGTAAAATATATGGACTAAAATCTGCTCTACCAAGAGGCTGAAAGGTAAAGGGTTAATATTAATTTAGTTCATCGATCAAACAACTTTAGAGTGAGCACTTCTCAGGAATTACCAAGAAACATCTAATCATTAAAATGAAAGTTTATGTGTACAACATGTGGTCAGACTCTAAGTGGGATAATAAATATAAAATCCAAACTGCAGGCTCTTGTTGGTTCTTACCTTCCAATGAAATGGGCTCCAAAATGCCAAACTGTTTAAGAACTGCCATGAAAAGGATGATGACCACTCCGATGGCAAATAGCTCCATGCCCTGGATGCCCATGATGTCAGGGTAGAGGGAGCCCACTCAGGGCCAAGTCTGGACACAAAGGATTGAGGATCTGAGGCCAGGACTGGCCCAAGTCACTCCAGTCACCAGCAAGGAGAGAAACCGGGAACCACTCTGGTTGAGTTTGTTCCCAGGCCCAGAACACAGCATGAGAACCAGGCCAACGACGGCTGTCCTAATGTCAACACTGATGCTGATGGGGAAAATATGTGGAAGCTGACATATATGGAAAATTCTTCCCCTGTAAACCTACGAGGAGAAATGGGAGCTGTGTCATGAGCCATTTATCAGAGTCCATTAAAGGAGGCGTTAGAAGTCATTTCTTCTAGTCACAGCTCAGCCACTTGATCCAAACCGACACTATCACTCCTCACGTCATAGTTCACGAGAACAAATCACATCTCAGAGAAAGATGAAAATGACATTAAGAAAATGCAAATAATATAGAGAAAGTGTCAGTTTTCAGGATTTCACCCCATTAGTAAAATCTGACTGCAGCACATCCAAGTCCACTCTTTATACAGCAAACCAACACAAACAAAAATAAATTCAAAAGCATAAATAATTCATCAAACCTGACACCTGAAACAAAAACCAAGTATGTGCCAGTAGCATCCATTCAAAAGAGATCATCTTTTCATTCAGGGAACCAGGTTAGCTGCTGCAATCCTCAAGTGGAGCTTTCAGGTCCAGTTTTTCTGTTCATAGTTGAGAAACTCGAGAGAAGAATTTCAGCTGTGTCCAGGCTGGGAAATCCTGAGAAAAAAAACTCCCATGTACTTTTCCACCACTCCTCTTTCTCTCCCTCTCTCTGCTGCTTCCTGAATTTATCTGTTGCTGCTTCCAGCTGCAACTTCCCTCTCAGTTAGCGTCCTGCCCTCCTGGAAACTTCGACCCATCCTATCCATCGTTACTACGCTGCACCTCGCAACCTTCCTGCATCCTGAAGCTTCTCTCTTCACCCTCCTCATCGTCTCTCCATCTCAGCCAGGAGACATTTTCAAGTTGTTTGCTCAATCTCAAAAATACTTTTATTTAATAAATATGGAACATCTTCAAAATTTAAAACATTAATTAATCTTTTAACAACAAAAGACATGTTTTGTAGTCAATTTATATGTTTGTAGTTATTTATTTGTTTTTAAAATTTTATAATTTAAATTTATTGTGGATTTTCCAAATCCTGGTTTAGTTCCTGGATTGTTGATTGCGCTGCAAAATTTCTGCACTTGTTTTTCTCTGTAAAACAATCTGCTTAACTTCCTTTTGGACTTTACACCTAAACCAGATCAAAGTTCTGAGACACAATTAGATTTTCAGGTCCTTGGTCCCATGCAGCCAAACTGAATCATCCAAACTAATATCTGTTTTCTTGATCTGATTTTCTCCCTAAGGTTCACCCCATCAACCCTACTGGAAGTTGGAGCTGAAACAAACAACCGCCCCCTAGTGGCTGATTCCAGTATAAGTCCCGCCCCTTCATATAAACAAACAGAACATTACCTTGACAAAAAATGTAATCTAAAACATCCATCCATCCATTTTCTGTAGCCGCTTATTCCTCCACAGAGGGTCGCGGGGCAGCTGGCGCCTATCTCCAGCGGTCAAGGGGCGAGAGGCGGGGGACACCCTGGATGGGTCGCCAGTCCATCTAATCTAAAACATTTTTCTAGAAATTGATTATTGTTGATTCATATATTTTACTTTTGCTACAGACTCCAAAAACACAACATAGCAGCATTTCGACGCAGGTTACAGTCAAATCAGCAAAGCACTGTTACTCAAGAGAGCCCCCTGCTGGTGGGGAGGCCCCAAGCAACCTCTTATTCTTCACACTATAACTGATTAGGACTATTTATTTAAAGTCTTTAAAAAATTCATGAAACTTTATGGAAAATCATGTCTTATATTTTGCTTTATATTTTATACCACATATTTTCTAAACCCAAAAATGGAGTGTGGACAAAAACTCATCATTGATCAGGTTACGGGCACCACCCCCATTATTTAAAATGCACTGCTGTATTATATTACTGGTTTCTGAAACACACAGACAACTTGGGCAGATACTATGTGAGCACAAGTGTGTTTAACCAATCAAAAAAGGATAAATGATGACTCTGCATTTTCTAATGCATCAATAGACAGTGTGTAGGTATGTACGTGTTTATGCATCGACTTGACTAGAGACACAGATGGGAAGCAGGGATCAATATCTATAAAAGGTGGGGGAGTTTCCTACTCTTCTGCATCAACTTTGTGGAATTTATTAGAAAAACTGTAGCAAAACTTTTACAAGAGCATCACGAATCTGTCCCATCAGTGACAATGAATAAGTCTGACTTGCATTTTGCAGTGTATGGAAACCAAATTTATATTTTAAGTTATTACTAAAGAGATTAGATACTCCAGGTGCACACGAGGTTGCATGCTCTTTTGAGTGTGTGTGTTTCTGTGTGTGTGTGTGTGTGTGTGTGTGTGTGTGTGTGTGTGTGTCAGGCCATTAAAACACATTAGAGCAGGTTTTTAAAAGGGAGTCCAGGTCCTACCTGCTGACACAACAGTCTGTAAATAGAGAAAAAGAATCCAGACGGTTTGCTTGCAGTCAGATGCATCAACAAAGACCTTCACCGAGACGAAGACCCTCTATTTAAATCTCGCTCAGGTATCTGGTAAATCTTGATTAATGCTTGTGCTGCAGAAATCCCATCAACATTTTCACAATTAAGCACATAAATCAAATGAATCTGCTGATCTAAAGAATAAGCTGTAGGTTGGTTAAATGTTTCATAAACTGATGAAGAGTTTTAACTTAAACTCTTATGTAACTACATTTGTGTTGTCTTTGTGTCTAAAAATACTGTTTACGCAGTCTAAAGAAACACATAAATGATAAGTGAGTGTGCTTGATCTGACTGCTCCTCCTCTAGTCTTTTCAGTATAAAGAAAATGTAAAACAAAAGCTTTGAGTTGAGAGTCATCCTGTATTTTCAATCAGCTCTTTTGCCCAAAAGAAACAAAAACACTAAACAAACTAATTTGAGCAATAATTTAACTGATGACACCATTATCAAAACATTTCAGATGTTATGTTACAATACTGTTAGCATTAAACATTGTGAATGTGATTCATTTAATGTAAAATGCTCATATAGTATAGGGGGATGAAAACCAGCAGGATCATTTATTTGAGGGTTCTTTTATTGTTGAACTTATCTCAGCAGGTTTTGATGTAAACAGTTTCTTATCAGAAAATAAAGTCTTCAGAAAATCAAAAACACAAAGTGAAGTCAAATCAAATCAAAACTTATGATCAGTTTAATTATTTACAGCTTTACTGTCAATGCAAACATATTGACAATTAAAGTAAACAAATAATTAAGGAGATCTGTTATTGCACTTTTTTTTTAAATAAAAAAAAATCTGTTTGCATTACATGCAAGTTTCTTTTGCTGTCCTAAAAACAGTTAATGTAATTATTTCAATAAAATGTAAATTACCATAATTTTGTCTATTTAACTTTAAATAATCACAAATTATTTGATGCTGCATAAAAAACAAAGCAATGCAATTATAAAAACTGAGTGTTTAAATTTGTTTTTAAACAAATTAAACCTCTTATATGGCACATTAACATTTTTTAAATTTAGAAAGGGATTTAAACATATTTCATACATCAAATGTTTAACATGTAGTTAAAATGACAAAGATACTGTATTTAACACAGCTAGAAAGTTTCATACACATTAATGTATGTTTAAACAAGTTAATTTCATGAATCACGCCTCTTAAAAGCTCAGTGTTATTTCTGATTTAATTTATTCTTAAAGATCGCTTGTGTTTTGTGTTCATTTCTACACAAATATTAGTTTTTAAACTGTGGGTTGAGACTTTGCTATCAGCTTCACCAGAATATTACTAATAATCAGAAGTTTGAAAAACAACTTTTTAAGAAGTACTCATTTGATTTGATACTCCATTACCATTCAGCTAAAGGTCAGGTAACAGTAAAGGAAAGTTATAGTTCAAACCAGTCACTAATCAAATATATGGAACAGAACAACCTGTGACAGCCTGGATTGGACCACAGCGGGCGTACCTGAGCGATGGTACCTGGCTGCGCTGTGACCACAGTGAGAGAGGCAGCTTGGCCGAGAGAGGCGCCTCCTGGCCTCCACAGAGAGCGCTGCCATCACTGCTCCCATCCTGCACATGAACTACTGCCAAAAAATCCAAAAAGATCCAACAAGACAAACTCTAAAGAGCTAAAAGCTCCGTCAGGGAGATCAAAGCTGAAAGGACTGAAATGACAAAGATCCTCCGCTCAGTAAATCCTCAAAATCTAACCCTCGAGCTGTGACGAAGTGCTGCCACTGTGGAAGAAGCAACAGGTGTGTGTGTGTGTGTGTGTGTGTGTGTGTGTGTGTGTGTGTGTGTGTGTGGTAGCTGATTTCAAAAGTTCTGTTTAAAAATCTGTTTGAGTTTGTGACACCACATCACAGTGTGACACAAAGCGATAAAGACATCAAACAGCCCCACAGAGCGGGGAAAGCGTCTGACCTTTCACATCACAAGGTGCTCACCTACACGTGTCTTTCTTTCTCTGTCCGTCTCTTCCTGCGTTCTGATCAACACACAGAAACTCCAACCACTGAAATGTTTGGTGAAGCCTCTGGATTGTTTATTGTGCCTAAAATTTATATGTCACAAGTGCGCACAGTTAACCCTTTAGAGTCAGGGTGAGGTTATTATAAGGTGCATATTATAAAGTTATTCTTTATGTTATTATTTTAATTTACAATGTGACATTTTATTTTATTTTTTTATTTGACATGAATGGACTTTTATAACAATTAGCACTTTTTCAGGGAGCAAAAATCATTAGATGATCATTAAAACAATAAAAGCAGTCCTATAAGTTCTCTCCTGTCCACTAGAGGGCAGCAAACACCGTACTATACAGGTCTGCAGGTAAATACTGCTCACTTCTCATTCACTCACAGTAAAATAATACAAAAAACCTAGCTTTAAGCCAGTAGTTGGAGGTTTTTTAACACCATCAGATTTTGTGTTTAACAATGAAACGTTGTGTCAGGAACAACCACAACGTACAGAAAAATAAAAATTAAGGAAACATCTTCATTAAAAACGTTTTAACCCTCTGGTCTACTCGTGACTCTATTCTGCAGCTGAGTGAGCTAAAGGTTTGCATTTATAACCAGCTGTGGTTTAAACTCTGCACCAGTCAGGCCACTGAGAGCTGATTAAAACAGTCAACAATCTGCATGAACTGGGGATAAAAATTCATCTTAATGTTGCTCCCACTCCTGACAGGAAGAGCTCCTTCCACACTCCGTAAACAACACCCCAGACATTTCAACTTGCTCTACAGCCTCTCAGATTTTCTACACGAGCTGCACGAATGATCGTCAGGGGAGAAATAGGAGCTTTTTAAGGCTTTTCCCACTCCTGAAACTCCTGCCTCACCTCTTCAACTGCTTGATGTGTTCCAATTAAAGGCAAACCCAGGCTCCTTTTCACGGGAGATAATCTGCTTTTCATGAAACCACCTGATCCAGACAGGTTCAAAGCCAGCCCAGGCTCTGTAATTAGAATATAGACTTCATAAGGAAAGCTCAGTTCTCCTCTCACTCTGCCCTGATTGTTTTTTTCACTCCTGTCATCTCATTTCATCCAAAATCCACATATTTATCTCTCCTCATGCTGAAGGCAGAATTAGGTTCAGCTAATGAAGCAGTGGAAACCTGAAGCAACCTGAGCGAGGCTCAATTATGGAGATTCAAACTGGGAACTGTCAGGAGGACAGACGATCCGGAGAAGATAAACTTAGCCGGAAGCAAAATAAAGCAATTTTTCCTCAGCAGGGAGCATCCATCACCAACTCCTGTCTCCTGCTGTCTCCCTAAAGAGGAGGTGTAAACACTACACCCTGAGGTGTCCTCACCTGTCTCTGCACATCATGGAAGGATCTGGGACAAAAGGAACAGCAGGAGATTTCATCAATGTAAAAAAGAAGGTGAAGAGGAGGGAATGAGGAGGAAACAATTGGAATAGAGGGTGGAAGAAAACTGAGCGCTGCTTCAGCTGGTGATGAAAATAATACAAGAAGGACAAAGTGGAACAACCCATTAATCCAGGAAGAAATCAATAGGAACATCAAAGATTTAGTAAAGCAAGTGTTTAGCATTTTGGTTCAGCTCTTTCTTTACCACAACAGACCCTCATTACTGCAGACAAAGCTCACACTCCATCCCTCCATCAAGATCATTTAATTCCTCCTATAGAGGCAGAGACACTCCTAACCTGGAGGGAACGTTCCACCTGTTTCCAGTTGAGAACCACAACCTGGAGGTGTACAAGATGTTTACTGATCATATAACAGAGCAATCTGCAGGTCAAATGAGACCAAACCTTGAGTCACCTTAAATTTTGAGAGCATTAAACACGCAGGGATGTCAAAATTAAACTGCTAAAAGCTTCTTCCACGTGGATTTGACGTGTTTTAGCCATATGAACACTCAGCTGCACTCTTCAGAGTTCATCACCTTATATTTTCTCTACAAACTCTGAGCTGTAAATACTATCAGTATGTCAGAGTGGTCAAACTAACCTCCACCCTCCTCTCTCAGACTCACATCTACATCCCTGTTCAGCTATTTTTAGACACGATCCAGATGAGGGTCTGATGAGAGCTGATGCTCCGTCTCTTCTTCCTCTGCGCTGTTAATGTGAAACAAAGCTCCACGTTCTTCTGTTTCATTCACTAGAAGAGCTTCTTTGTTATAGTTGAGGGCAAATAGGTTAAAAAAAAACCCAGGATTAAACAAAACTTTTAAAGACTAATTATGTGTTTCGCTTTATCCCAACTCATTAGCAACGTGGAAATCAGTGAACTAATCCAATAAGCTAAAGAAATCCACTGCCTATAGGATGCATTAACCTTCATTTCCAAACATCTTCGCCACTCACAGGTTGTCTATTGTTACAACATGAGCATTACAACAGAGATAAAACAAGGAGAAAACAAACGACAGAGCTCAGCGTGTGCTCGACAACGCTGCACCACAATGACACAATATATGGAAAGACTTAAAGAGATTTTAGAAAAGAAGGACAGGAGGAATGGGAATAAAACATGAGGTGACATGAATAAAAGAAATAAAAGGGCAAAACAGAACAATAAGGATAAAACAGGTGCAGGAGATTAGACAGCAGCAGAGGAAATACAAAGAGCAGGATGAAACAGGCGACAGAAGAATAAAGGAGTCAAAAAGAGTCAAAGATGAGGAAGAAAGCAAGGAATGAAAGAAACGCTGGTGGATCTGATAAATGACAACACCACAGCGAAAATAGTAACAAGACGATGAGAGTGGAAGGATTAAAACAACACGGAGCGCTCTGCGGGGTGAGCTGTCATTCAAACACCCGCTTGTACAGTCTCAGCTGGACCACTGGATGGAGCACAAGTCCTGGTTCAAGAACACCAGAGGAATTAAGTACTCCAGATAATTTGCTCCTTTGGGGCAATTTTAGCTCAAAACTGTTTCATAAAAGATGAGCTACCCAGATTTTTAGCAGAGGAGGGAAACATTTAAATGTTGTTGATTATAAAACTGTTTCTTTAGGACTTCAACCTGAACAGATCTGTAAAATCAAGCAGCTTTTAAATGATTTTATGCAGTTTAACAGTCAATCCTACAAGCTACAGTTTTTAAAGTGTTTTTTTTTAACAGCTTTATATTTTTCACCATAAATGACTGAAAACAGACTAAAACAATCATTTAGGGAAGAATTCAGGTTGAGTTTGTTTGATAAATGAGTGACTCAGAGCTCTCTGGGTACCTGACCCTGGGGTCAGCTGCTCCACATCATGACTCAGCTGAGCCTCAGTGGGCCTGCAGAGATCCATCCATTCAAGTCAGAAATCAATCCACAACCGTCTGAGGCGTTCGCTGTGGATTCAGCACGCTGTCGGTTTCTCCGCTCTCACTCCACATCAGTGTGTCTCGCCTCACCTTTGTCCTGCGGCTGCGTGCTGGCGATGATCCATTTCACAAGGCAGCACTTCATCAGAGCTTTCCTGGAGAACCTGGGCTTCTGCCACTTCCCAGAATTCTTTACTCTGCCCGGCACGGGCTCAACGCCGTTGGCGTCTCCCAGCAGACCGCCATCAACCACCTTTCCATCCACCTGCTGGAAGGAAAAGATCAAAGCAGAGAAAACAGCAACTTTAGGTCCTTAATCAGGCCAAGCTGACGTGTGTGTGACTGTTTTACATTTTATAAATCAGTGATAATTTGTAACAAGAGCCAGCAAACTTATATAAGTCATTGTTTTCCTGATATTAAGGATATTTTTTAGATTATCTCCGGGTTTTAAAACAGATTCTTCAATCTATTGTGAAAATATGATTTAATATTGCTTCAGTAGAGATGAATTACAACGATCCAGCTTCCAAAAATCTATTGACAATAAATAAATACGGTCAAAATATCGAGGATTTCTACATCTTTGAGTTTCCAAGTTTGCATGAGCAAGTAAACAGCTTCACATCAGAATTCAGGGAGGAGAAACTCCTTCGACGTTTTGAAACATCAGACCAGGAGCTTTAGTGTTATAGCATCCGAGACCGACCCCCTCCCTCTCATCCACATTCAGAATTTAATCCGTTCTATCAGAGGAGATAAAGTTTTCTCTCCTCATATAGATTTCAATTTATTTTAGCATCCTTTCTATTCATTATCCTGCAAACACTGATTTGATCTGCTGCGATCTGACTCGGTGAGAACTCCTGAACTCTGCAGAAACTCCATTAAGCTGCTGATTATGTATATGGATGCATAAACTCACAAACGTATATATGAATAAAGATAAAAGAGGGGGAACACAAAACAAACAGCAGCTCTGTTTATTCGGTCAGGAGAGAAAGAAGGGATGATGAAGGGGGAGCAAACACAAACACAGAGGATGCTTAATGGCTATTTGATCCCACGAGAGTCTGATCATGCAAATCCCTGACTGTAATATAAAAACAGAACAGAGTAAATGCTGGATGGGAGGAAACAGAAACGAGAAGAACAAGTTCCTGCAGAACTGAAGTCAATTAGCATAATGAATGGTGGCCTGTCTGAGATGATGAGTAAAGGACAGCTAGAGGACGGAGGGGTGGAGGATGGAGGGTTTGATTTGTGTTGATGAGGAATAAATTTGAAACTATTTCTGGGCACCTTCTATGTGAAAATGTGGATAAAAAGAGCAAAAGAAGGAATAACTGCAAGAAAAGGCAGAAAAATAAACATCTAAAGCTGGACTTAATGTAAGGACAGCACGGTGAAATGAAAAGAGACAGAAAATAGACCAATTTCCCCCCAAATCTAATAAATCATATCAAGAGTGGCACGGCAGAGAGCAGTAATGTGAAAATACATAGAAAATGGCCTGAGCACTGACTCACTTTAGAGGCTAAATCAGCTGAGAGGATTGTTTCTGAAGTCCCAAATTGGAAAAGAGGAGTGTGAGACAAACAGATTCAGACAGACGGCGTGTAAACAAAAAGAAAACCCAGAGTTATGGTAGTTGTTTATTCATGGACTGCTGAACACGCAGACACTCGGTCACAACTCACAGCCCCTGTTTTTCAACCCTATCGTCTCCTCTTTAACGCTCCAACTAGCTTCACACACACACACACACACACACACACACACACACACACACACACACACACACACACACACACACACACACACACACACACACACACACACACACACACACACTCATTCTGTAAGGGCAAGCAAACAGCCATAACTCTCAGAGCAAACGGTGAACGGGGACACTCTGCACATTACTATCTTCTGACATCAATTATTAAGTATCGCTCGCTGTTTTATCGCTTCAGTGGATGTTGGTTCATGTGAAGCATAAACTCTGGCCTCATTACACTGTGTTTCTCAACATGGAGGACTCCTAAACTGATCTAAAGCAAAGACAAGATAAGCATCCAACAGAAAATACAAAAACCAGGTTTACCAAAGATACAGGTTCCTGTCAACGTGCAAGGAGAGAAATTTCTTTACAAAGAGTGACAAACTATACTCTTTACCAGAGTTAAACTCAAATACCGAGAGTCCAACAAAAATTCAATATTTACTGTGGGAAAACAGTGACGTTGCCAAGGAAGCGTGCAGCCCAATATGTCAGAGCCGGAGGGAACGCCACCAGAATAACACAAGAATCTGAGCCCGACCTCATTTTGATTCATTTGATCTCTTTTTAGCTTCTTTCTTACGATTCCAAATAACTTAATCTCATTCTGCAAAATGGTTTGTTTCCAAATTCTAATAATGTCAAAATCAAGTTGTAAACTCCTGTCACAGTTAAAGCCTAATACATGAAATGATCATCAGAAAATATTTTCAAAATATTTCTTATTGGCTAATGTATTAATAACAACGATCTAAGAATGTCTTGTGTTTAATTGTGTATTTATATAATGACGTAACAATTAAAAGAAAAAACAACTTGAGATATGCCACCTGCAGTACTTTAACCTTCCACCAGAGGGCAGAAGACATGCGCATGATTTGATACAACAGCTAAATGTACTAATCCTGTTAAAGAGGTAGAGTTTATATAAACTTAAATAAATGTATAAAAATAACAAATTGGATGTGAATGAAGGAATATTTTTAGTGTATCCAGGTTTCCATATCATTACTGTTTGCACACTATCTTAAAGTGATAATATGCAACTTTTTCATATTTTTAAATCTTTTCCTTGAGCCAGTCTGTGCTAATATGACCCTTTACAAAGTTAATGAAAAGTCACTTAGCCCCCATCTGGTGATTACAGCCGGAAAACCACGATTGCAAGATCTCCGTCGTCGTCACGGTACCCAGGAAGTCACGTGTCTCACGAGGGTTAGGCTAACCCAAAGTGGCTAGCTGTTATGCTAGCGCTGGAGTGTTTTTAGCTCATGATTCCTGATTTTTTTCAATCTCTCCCTGCTTGAACACAGCTGATTTCTTTGAAAGAGTAAATAATCGCTCCTGTAGAAAGCTATGAAGGCTGAGGAGACATTTCAACAGGTAGATATTGGCGTTTAGAAGCTGAAACGATCTGGTAACTTGTTTAATGCAGTAATTTATAACGGACACCAGAGGGAGCCCAAAACAAGCAAAACTGCATATTATCACTTTAAGGTGGAAACTCAAAATTCAAGGTTTTGTGTAATTTAAATTTGACTGAGACTGAAACAGGTCATAAAACTGAACTTTTTAATGTCAAGCAGTTAAATATTTTATCATTTGACTTCAAGAACTATTCCTAATCACAGTTATTATAAATCATACATGCTCTTAACACAAGGGGACTTTTTTTAAAGCAACAACATGACATTTCGTCACCACTGCTCAACATAGTATTTGCCATTAAAATAAGCTTGAGATATAATTAGAAAAGCACATCAACTTTTCTGTAGAAACCAGTGGAGGAGAAAGAAAAGCTGATGGAAAAAGGACTGACAGTAGACTTGTAATGTTACATTAGTAGAAGGGAGTCTCCATTAATAAGTAATGAGAGATTAACCAGGCCACAGCAGACAGACAGACATGCATGTCTCTCTCTGATGTTCTGCTTTAACGTTCCCGCTCATATTCTCCAACGCTTTCTCAGTTTGACACAAACTCAGCGAGCAGAGGTTCGTCTCTTCTGCATCGCTGCTTCTTCAAGGTCAAAATGAGGCCAAACGGTGAGAGAAAATCCTCCAGTTACAAAACGGACTTTAGAGCTGACAAAAGCCAAGTCTGGTCCAGATTAACCTTTGGTTTGTGTAACGTTAGTGCACATCTGTCAGCGATTTAGATCATTAGATTTCTAATAAATTAAAACTTTTATTTGGATTTAAGGTAAAAAGATGAAGACACTTAAATTACTGCTTTGTTTTAATTGAAGTCAACATATTTGAGACTGTAATTGCTTGAGAGCAAATATCTAAAAGTCTTACTATTATTTTAAAAACTCACGTTGGCTCTCATACATTACAATTTTATTTTATAAAATCTCCAGAAATGGAAAATTGACCTGAAACTACATTAGAATACTCTCATTTTTTATAATAAAAACTGGTCATTTGTGTGTATTTTATTTGCAGTTCGACGTTTTCCCAGTCTAACATCTCACTCACAATGAGACTGTGTTTAAAACTGTAGCTGCATCTCTAAAGTTCTAAAATCTTCCCCAAACATTCAGTCACAACCTGAGGAAGAGAATCGCGTTTATAAACAATTACTAAAATATTTGAGCTTTAAAGCTGAGAGTTGTATCATTTAAATAAAAGTTTAATTCATAATTAGATGAGTCAAATGAGTAGAAACGACTAAGACATGATTAAATACTTTCCTCCAGTTGTTCATCAGATTGAATCTGAATCCTATCAGGTGTTATTCAGCTCCTCTCTGTTTACTGTTCAACACTCCTCCACAATACGTGATTAGACCTGATTGATCCTCAGGGCTGCACTTCAAAGGCTGATTTAATTGTAAAGAAACTGATACACACACACACACACACATGGAAAACAACAGCCTTTTCATTAGCCACTCACATTAATATTTATCATGTCTCTTCACTGAGGACGTCTGTACACGTCTGTCCTGAATCGCTCCATCTCATCACCTCTTCATTCTCTCCAATTTATTTTGCTGTCAGTCACTCGTCCACCGTGTCTCCTCCTCTTACACCTAAATGTCACCTGTCACCATGCTGCCTTCCAGGTGAGGCTGAGAAGCAAAGTGGGATCTATTCAGGAGGGAGAAGTCTCAGCCTCCCTGTGCTTTAACAACGGGAAAAAATGAGCCGAGCAGCAAGAGGAGGAGACGAGGAGTGACAGCACAAAGAAAGAAAACCAGTAAATATTACCAAAACAATCTTATACATAACCCAGGACTTCCAGCTGAGCGAGATGGTCTCATATCTTTTCCATGCAGAGAATGACACTTGCAGGTAGTTTGCTCATTTGGTTGACAGAGTGTGTCGACAAATAACACGGCAAGGACGTATAAGACAAAAAACCTGGAGAGATCAGACGACTGGTAACAAAAAGAAAACAAAAGTATTTATAGAGGAGATTTTATGCAGGAATCTCATTTTATTGAATAAAAATCTGATTTACTAAAACAAGTTAGAGAATAAAATCAGACAGAACAACTCCTCTGAGTTTAGTTAGAACAAAAGGTTCTCAACCAAAGTTTAAGAACAGCAGGTTGAAATCTACAGATACAATGATTTTTTAAAAATCATTAGTAAAAGCAGCAAAAGCTTCCCCCGAAAGACAAAGATTGGCTTCAGAGGTTTTATGCTGCGCAAAAAAATGCAACCATCTCTCTAACCTTTCTTCGAAGGCGTTCTTGTATTGTTTTAAACTGGCCTTTAGCAATACTTCTCAAGACTTTCTGAAGGTTTTTTCAAAGTCTTTCTTTGCACTTTGGCTTCTTAAATAAAAAACAAATCTAATTGTGAGTCTAGTTTATGTGTCTGACCATGACAGCACATTGTGCAGTTTGTGTTTAACAATGGAGGAACTAAATAAAGCTTTCTAACAAATGAACAGAGTCTGTGAACCATTTATTCTCCTTTCTCTCTGCTTGTTCCTGTTCTGAAATCCAGGAGGTGCCTAACACCACTGGGGGGTGGGGGTACATGGACTGGTCACCAGCCCATCACAGGGACACACAGAGAGGAACAAATGAGGCTCGTTGTATGATTTGGTCTGCAGGAGGAGTATCCATAAAAACCCTGAACACATGGGGAACTCCAGATAGACCTCAGCCAGGTGTCAGATCTGCTGTGAGGAGACGGTGCTGCAACCTGTGAAGCCACGTCTTTAAGACATCATAAATATTAGAATCCAGAAAAGACCTTTCAGCTAATAGCTCTGTGATTCCCAAATACAATCTTTATTATTTTGTTGTTGTTGTTATCTTAAACTATAAGATATCAGCACAAACTGTGACAGGCTGCAAGTGAAGAGCCTAAAGACCCAGCTGAAGAGGATTCTTTGGTTAACTGTGTGTAAGCAGTGGAATTAACATATTCATGTCTGAATGACTCACAGAGTTTAGTGGCTTAAAGAACATTTCTCAGGTATCAGACTAAAATCAAAGAGTAGTCAAGGCTCAAAGTAAAAAAAAACAACCTTAGAATATCAAAGAATCTTAATCAGGTCTTCCTTTAACTTTTCTGTCTAGATGTAATTAAAAAGCATGTTTTATACAAAAAAATTCTTAAAGCTTAGTTTCCCTGTGGAGTCAGTAGTTCACATAAACAAACTCAACAAGTGAAACAAACAAAAAGTGCAAAACCAAACTGAAGCGATTCATTTTTACAAAAAGAAAGAAGACTAATAAGTGACTTGACAGCAGAAAGACAGGATCACAGATGCTGGATGGCAGTTAGAGACCGAGACTGGTGAAGTGTTGGAAACGAGCCACAGCTTGGCTTCAGTTTGCTGCACAGAACTGCAAGCAGCCCTTTAACCTCTACGGCGAGTTGATGAAACATATCTGCACGCACGGCTTCGTGTTGTTGAGATGACTCAGAGTGGCTCTATATGTAAAGTCAGCTGCATGATGGAGAAAACAAGCAGAAAACTGATGGTCGAAAGCTGATACTATTTGTGTCCCGAGCCTCTCAGTATGGCTGTCAGAGCGAATCATTGTGTCTGTGGGAGGATAGCACATCCATATGGACTGACTGCATGTTGTGTGTGTGTGTGAGAGTGTGACGGAGACGGAGGGAGTGTGTTATATTGATGCAGCAGCCTTCATGTGGAGACAGACCTAATGTGCATCTCTATAAGCTCCTTTTTGAGTCTGTCTGGTAATTCAGGTCAGTTCGCTGCCTTCTTATATTCAAACTTCACATTTACATCCACATTCTTTGACGTTCTTTAACCAAATTTAGATTATTGTGCTTGTAGAAAATTATTAAAACACTGCAGCAACAGTTCTGTAGCTGCAGCTTTAGTTTTTGCAGAATGTTGATGATGTTCAGTGCAAATTGCAGTCAAATTTAGAAGAGAGGAATTTACTTTTGATGAGGAAATTGTTGCAAAAATGTTTATTTATTCTTTTTTTGGCTCTGAGGGTAAAATTTAAAAGTCTATATAGGGAATTTCAGCTTTTTGGAAACTTTAATAACGAGAAAGTTTGGAATGTGTTTTAAATGAATTAGGGAAGTTGAGTGAGTTCATATAAAATACCTTTTAGAAAATAAAATAATAAATTCTGACCAAATTTAATGTCAGAATAAAGACAGCTTCTCTTAAAAAAGAATGGTTTTATTTTTACTCTAACGAGCTAAAAGAATATGTCAGTAAAACATACTTTCAGTGACATGATAAAAGTTTTTGCTACAGTGTTTTTGTAAGAGTTTAAACAGAAGCTCCCACTTCAAAGGATAAAGTTACCAGAAGTGATCAATTATTTAATGAGTCTAAATCTTCCAATCACTCCACCTATTTAATAGGTGGGTCCCTCAGACACAATATCAGGTGCAACACAAAGCCCTCTGAGTGTGTGTGCGCGTGCGTGTGTGTGTGTGTGTGTGTGTGTGTGTGTGCTGCAGTCAGCCTGTCTGCTGCGCTGTCACTGATCTGTGCAGGTTTGACTGTGAGCTGTGGAAACATCAGGCTGAGTGTCTTAAAGGGAAAGTCCAGTAAAAAGTCCTGCTATGAATTAGTCTTCTGTATTTTAGTGATGAGATGGATTTATATTTTATAGAAGTAAATGACCTTCAACATATTTTGTCAATTTCTGGTGCAACTTTCAAAGTTCTTAGAGAAAAAAAACAACAAAACTCAGGAGGTCAGGAGACCTGCATCATTTTTAGTAAAAATCTGGGTTCTGCAGCCTCTGAATGTACACAGCCTTACATTATTTCAACACCAGAAGGAGCTAAATATGCTTAAAAGGTCACATTTACTGCTGAGTTAATAGTTTACTTTGTTTCTGCAGCTAACTTGTAATAAGACTAATCTCCAAAACCACCACTAAAATACTTTTTTCCTAAAGCCTCTTGAAGCCCTGCTTCATATGAGGATGCCGTCAGGACTGTAATATTTAACTCTGTTCATTATAATTCTCTGAAACTTGGCTTTAATTTTAAATGTTTTAATAATTTTAATAAAAATAAAACAGCATTATTATTATATAACATAGAGAAAGTTATTCTTACAGACAAGCCTCTAAACCTGGAGTACCCCCCCACACACACACACACACACACACACACACCGCCCCTTAAAAAGGACACATTTGATGTGTCTATAAATCTTATTCACCTATAATTCCATAACAATCAACAGTTGTTGAACAGTGACTTTACTGTTTATGCTGTATAATTTGTTATTTGTTTATTTTATTAAGGGTTGGATTGATTTTGTGGTTTTATACAAACTATATTTAGTAAAATAATTTGATAAAATGTTTTTTCATGCAGGTCATACAGGTCGCAGACTCAGTATTAATAAGTGATTTAGCTTGTGGCTTTCAACAAAGTCATATTTTAAAAAACGGACTATTACCTAATACAGCCAGCAACTCAAATGTCAGTTTATAAGTCAACATTTGTCAAGTAAAACCTCTGTGACTTAAAACAACCTGGAACCTGATAAACAGCCACACTCTGATCCACTCACTCAGCTAACAGATGTCAGTGAAGTGAATTTTGTTGTTGCTTTAATGAATTGTCCCAAAGAAATAAAAAAATGAAATCAACCCAGTTCAGGCCGATAAAGCGTTGTGTAACAAATGAGCCGAAGACCCGTCAGGATGGAGGAACAGACCCTGTGATGCTGCTGAACTGAGTCATAATGAGGAGAACCCCATCAGGCATACAGTCACTCTAAAAAATAAAGATAATAAAAGAAATGAAGCGAGTCAGCCTCTGAAGCATCAGGTACTCTGATGTTCACATCGCAGCATGTCGACAATCAGAGAGAGGAGAAAATAAATCATCTCCACTTCACACACCTAAACTAAAACACACATTTAATATTCACTCATTTCATCATTTATCTGCTAGGATTTGTTTTTGTTCATATTATGTTGCAGAAAATCTATTATTTTTCTATTTAAAACATTATTATAACAAAGAGCATTAAGAATCTGACTAAACTAGACCTCAGTTCTGATCTGCAGACTTTAGAGCCTGAGCAACAATAAAAAGGAAAAACCCAAACATTACCATTATTGTGTGAATAAGAATTTAGGACTCAATAGAATCAGAGTTTACCATAAACTGAAACACAAACTTATATCCCGCAGAGTTCAGCTCCATTTGTGACATTTACTGATCAGCTTCAACATCTCTTCTTTAAAGATGCATCACATGACAGTTAATATTAAAACAACAACAAATGGAGTGAGACCAAAAAGATGTTTTAAAAATGACCACAGAGCAAAAAAATGTGAGAACACTAAAGATCCCAAAAAACCCAAAATGTGCTCATGTTCTCTTTGTTTGGTCGTCCCTATTAGCCTGATGAGGCTCTGCAGTCTCCTGCAACATCTCAGGTTCTTTTAATTAGAAGGAAAACCATTTCACAGGAAGCTATGGCGACTAAACGCCCCCCCGTCCACTACAAAATAACTAAGTCAGGATTTAAAATAGTTTCCCAGGAGGAAACAACAAGCTCAAGAAGAGATCAGGTGATGTAAAGTGCAAAATGGATCATGAACAAAGAATTAAGGGAGAAAAAAATAGGAACAAGAATGACAATTTAAAGAGATGTGCAAAATTATCGCAGCATAAACAGCAATTCATGCCTTAAATGAGCAATAAGGGAACAAATATGACTGCTTTGTGTCCTCTGCTTTGGCGTCTCTTTAAATATTTGTGACTTTTGTATCCAGGTGGACATCAGGCCATTAACTCTGAAATAAATCCTCTATTTTATGTTTAAATCCTGGGTTTGAACAATGTGGACAGAAAAGGATTAGTTTAAAATCCTGTGAGAGTGAAAATGCAGAGGAAACTCCAGCAGCTCTGTGAGAGAGGACTGACTGGAGCTGCATGGAGACACTTTGAAGAGGCAGCTTTTCTCTTTAAGGGCTAATAAACCAGATTCAGACCCAGAAGCTGCTTTTTGAGGGGACTGATCTCCTAAACTGCAGCAGGAAAAAAAAAAAAAAAAAGGCAGAGGCAGAATTTCAAACAGAATCTCAATCCTCATTAAAGAAACCCAAATCAGAGGCTAAGGAACTCAAATGAAGGGAACCGGGCTGGCATCTGAGCTGAGATGAGGAGGAAAAGTCGCGGCGGAGGACGTGATGCTGACGGGGTTTCTGCTGCGTCTCATCCGCGCAGCTTCAGCAGAGACGCAAATTACATAACTTCACTCCAAAACTCAGCTTTCGGCTAAAAGTGCGCAAAAACGAGCGGCTGACGCTGGAGAGGTGATGCCACGAGGACAGAAACAAGAACTACACACCAACAAGTAGCGCAGCGAGGCTCTGGACCTGCAGGCTTTGATCATCGATGAGAATAATGTGTGTGTGTGTGTGTGTGTGTGTGTGTGTGTGTGTGTGTGTGTGTGTGTCTCACCTGCATGTTGTGTGTGAGTGTGTGTGTTTGTCTCACCTGCATGTTGTGTGTGTGACTGATCTCTGCCGAGTGTGTGTCCTCTCTGCGCGGACCCTCAACCTCCGACTGCCGCTCCTCTGGATGCGAAGGAATGTGCGCGCACACACGCACGCACGCGCTCACGTGGAGATCCACGGAGAGGTTGGGGTGGCGGGGAGTGGAGGGGGCGCGGCCACAGAGGACACCAGTGGACATCCATCCAGGTCCAACCTGATGCTGGAGCCTCTTTAAATTTGATTTTTTCTGTTGATGAACATTTTCACCCTGTCTCCAGCAGCGGCGCTTTAATGGAGGCTCTCACTAATGGTTTCATTAACATCTGCAGCAGCAGAGAGGAAAACAACAGGATGAGCGTCAGAACACAGAAAGCAACTCTTCTGACTTTTTGTTTCCTGACATGTGGAGTTCACTGTTTTTCTATTGTGTGACATTAAAGACAGAACTTCCTAACCCTGGTTCTGGTTCTGCTGGACTTCATGTTAAAAGTGAGTTTTCCTCTGTCACCATCACACTCCAACAAAGGGACGTGCTATATTAATATTAGCTCTCCTTTAAGGATATTAGCACTTAGACCACTGGGTGCTGTGGATATTAGTTTTGTTGTGTACACCAATAATCATCATTGCTGTCAATCAGCAGGATAAAAATTTGTGTCTTTCCAAACAAATCAGAAAATTCAGAGTAAAACATAATTAAGAATACTGTGTGTCAATCAGTGTTTTAATGTATTGGTTCACATGCTGCATGTGAATAATAGATGAGGATAAATTATTAACTAAATGCATCCATAAACAACTAAACTGTAAAATACATCAGAGTTAAACAGCTGACAGACTAAAATAGCCTCATGAAACAAGTCATTACAATCAAATGCTGCACTTGTTATTATTGAACCTTCATCCTAAAGGGCTGGTTTTAGATGTGTTACCATATAGACAACATAAAAAACATGGGGAAGCCTACAGGGTCTATTTATAGATCACTGCCTTCAGGTTCACATTAAAGATTAAACTAAAATCAACGATGCTGTGTGTGTGTGTGTGTGTGTGTGTGTGTGTGTGTGTGTGTGTGTGTGTGTGTGTGTGTGTGTGTGTGTGTGTGTGTGTGTGTGTGTGTGTGTGTGTGTGTGTGTGTGTGTGTGTGTGTGTGTTTATAATTGTCATGAGAGTTATTGGTACAGAAATTCAATGAACTCCTGTTGGAGGATCCGTGTGTGCTTGGTGAGGAGGACGTCTTTCTGAGAAGCTGCCTGGAGCAGAGAGAGGGAGAGACACCAAGGCAGGTCAAACATTTCCACACATATTGTGACTTCATAACGAGGACCGTAAACACCCTGCAGGATGGAGGGATGACCATCTGTCTAATTAAACTGGTAAGATTCGTAAAAAAAGAAAACACAAATCAATAATGACTTTATTTCTTATCCTGCTCATTTGAAGAAAGTTCTGCAGGAAGAGGGAGTCATCACCGACACATCGCATGAACAAAAAGAAACTCCAGCTTGTTGAACCTTCTGTACTGTTCTTGTCTTGTGAGATGATTTGCATACTAATTATGTTTACACAGCATTTAAATGTAATCAAACATAAATGCACTGAACAGTTAACTCGTTCACGAGCAAAAGACATGACGAGCTGCTCTTTAGCTGTTTTATAGGAGATACGGTGCCTTAATCCAATGTTCATCCCCTTTGGAAATGCTCCTACTTTACTGCAGTTTGCAGTAAAATTAAAATCGATTTCTGTGAGGTTTTCATAATTTGAGAAACACATATGTGAGCCTGAGTCCTGAAACCCTTAAAATGAAATCCAGTCACAGAGTTTTAGCTCATTTTATTAATGTTAAAATTATTTATAGGTTTATTTACAGTATATATCTAAAAGATCCCTCCTTTGATCCTTTATTGTCTAGTCTTTAGCTGAAAACGACACTTTTGTCCTTATTGTTGTAAATTTCCAGAAATACTGAAACAGAAATGTGCTGCTGGCTGTTTCCTTCATCATGCAGAGGGACTTATGAACTTATGTGAGGCTTGGTTTAATTTATACAAACTGCTTCAACACACCTGATTCAGAGGGTGATCACCTGTTCATCAGTTCCTTAACTGAGTCAGATCAGGTGTGTTGGAGCAGAGAAACCTCTAAAACATGCAGGACTGTGGCCCTCCAGGGATTAGACGTCAGGCCAAACTATAAAACGACTCAGCGGTGATGCAAAGAGACTTACTGAGTTTCCTCCTTATAGATTCACACTTTGCTCAGTTTAGCTTCTCGGTTGTGGAGCTGCTCTGACGGAAACGTCTGGTGTTTTTCTGGGTTTAAGGGATAAAAACATGGTTTGATTCTGCATTAATAAAATATGAAAGTCAAATATTTCAGCTCAGCAGTCTTCAACAGTGAGACTGAACCAGTAAACAGGTTTTAAACTTTACAGAGTGAGCTGTGTGTTTAAATAAAGTGATGAGCAAACCGTTTCTAACCTAAACACTCTGAAAAACTGCTGTTCATAATTAAATAGTCATAATACATTTGTATCTTTTGAATGTTTTCTATCTGAATTCATAAAGAAGTGAACTGTGTCACTTGAACACAACCAGAACAGCTGACTGATGGAGATGAATACATCTGAAGGGATCATTTAGACTCTGGCTCAAAGCCAAACACTGAGGCTTATTAAGAACCTGAAAGTGTTTCCTGGATCTGGATGGATCAGGCCCTAATCTTCCTCTTAGAGAGCAGCTCCCTGCATCCAACTGATCTATACAGAAGAACAATCCTTGTTTTATTAAAGAACGACTCACTAACTGTTTAAGAGTTCTGTTAATATGAGTTGTTTTGTTAATAATCAAATATCAGTTTCAGTTTATGTCAAACCAATCTTCAGGTTTCACGCGATTCTATAAAAAAGATTACTTACTGAGAAACTTCTCAAGTGTCTTTAGGTTTCTTCTGAAGGACGAATGAACATTTTGATGCTGTTTTCTGAGAAACCTACACCTCTGACTGCAGATGTTACGAGTGTCCAACATGATATTGTGGAGAAGAAAGGTCAGGAGAAAGTTGTTTTTCCTGTAAGTGAGGAGCTTATCTCTGAAGGAACAAAGTGGATTTTTTTATCCTCTCAAATCTGTACGATCATATTATCTTGGTCTCCGCCTCTCTTCTATAGCACACACACACGCACACACACACACACATAACCGCATGTTCATATCTGATGTCCCACATAGAGACACGTCTTATCTGACTGGCTGAGCCTCGTTCAGAGGTCGGTGAAGGAAAACGGGTTCTCATTGTGTGACAGGATGTTCCACAGGAGGTCCAGAACCTTCAGGTTATCTTTCATTTGTTTCTCTCCTGCAGTGTCTGGCTTTTTTCTATTCTTACTAAACCCTTTGACGTCCTGTATTTTTCGTCCATCCACACACATTAGCATTTGTCTTCATCACAGTGAGGAAGACCGTTATCAGAGAGAAAGGCTCACTCGGTAGGACCAACACTCACCGCAAAGGTCAGCTCCATCCGACCCCCACAGCTCCAACAGAGGAAATGTGGTGAATACAGCCCTTAAACACCTGATCGCAGTGTGTGTGTGTGTGTGTGTGTGTGTGTGTGTGTGTGTGTGTGTGTGTGTGTGTGTGTGTGTGTGTGTGTGAGGTGGAGCTGAACCTGTTGAGTGTGTTCCTCTTTTTGATGCCCATGGTGTTTCCTGTGAGGTAGAAGTTGCATCAGAAGCAGGAATTTTCTCAGATGTTGAGACATAGCAGCACAGAGGGAGGTGGAAGTTAAAGCTATATATTTTATATTTAAAAATCTGCTAAAATCAGCATTAAACTGGAATAATAGGATTCTTTCTAACCCCAGTGACCCTCTATTTAAACAGAGCTGAATCAGGATGATTCCTTTAACTCCATCAGAGGGTTTTCAGCTTCAGTCCCTCAGGAATTAGTTTTGGTTCAAAATTTGCTGTTTGTTTTGCAGCTTAATGATTTGTACAGAACAACTTTACACACATTTTTCCTCCAATGGATTTTTGCAAAGGTTTACTAAAATAATCACCCTGACTTTTCTCCCATCTGTTTGCTTAAGAATCACTTTTCCTATAGATGATCCTGAGGGATTTGTTGTAGTGCTGCAGAAATGTATTTTCCACCCTACAGATTTCTACTGGTTTTGCTTTTTTTTGGGTCACATTTAAATCTTTCAGCAAACGCTTTTCAAAGTTAGACATAAATAACATGAGTAAATACAAAAATGCCATTTTCAAATGATTTTTGAGGGGAAAATGCTTCCAAACCATGCAGCCTGACTTTGTGTGAAAAAGAACTAGTAGATTTGCCAAAAACCATCTTGATGAACACCAGGACACTGAAACCTAAGAGGGTAAAAACTGGGTGGATTTTTTGGAGTAACTTTGGAAACTCAAACCTTGTCCTAAACCATCACAGGTTGAAATGGTTCCTCCAGATCAGCTCCTGAACTTCATGTCTGCTGGAGGACCTTGCTCGTGTCATTTTCGCCTTCATTAAACACGTGTGTCGCCTCACATCCTGTCAGTGCACTTTGACAGATTTTAAAGGTCATCTTCTAAATCCTTTACTGTCCAGTTTGATCTCAATGAGATCTCCTGACCAGCTCAGTCTGCAGACGATGATAATACTTCATGTTGCACAAATGCATCAAACAAGGTCAATTTTTCTCATTTTTACAACATTTTGTAAGATTTATCTTTATTTCTTTACAGTAAAATTCATATTTTGATGTTGTGAATGAGAAAAGCCTCTTGAGTCAGTTTGACCCAATAGGCTTTGAGTTGGTATTTATATCAGTTTTCTGGCATTTAGAGAAGTTTTGTGTTTAAATAATCAAAGTTAATGAACATCAAAACTACTCAGGGCAGCTTGGTGATACTTTGTTATTAAAACTGCACCAAAAAGCAGACGTACTTAATCTCATTAACTTTTTAAAAACAGCTTTTGGGTATTTTTGTTTAAGTGAAGCAAAATTAGAGGCTAATTGTTGACATTTGAGTGTGATTTCCCTTTTTTCTGCATCAGCTAACCAATCCCTTCTCATTGGATTAGTCACAGACTCACACGCGTCTTGTTTTTAATAAATGAATGTTTATGATTCTCCTCCGTGCACGCTGGCTCTAAGCTTGTCGCCATGAAGGCAGGAAGAGGTGGCGGATGAGAGCTGATCATCAAAGCCATGTCAATTCCTGTCTGCTGCAGGCGGAGATTCCCTAAGAAAGACATTCACAGCTGGAAAATACCGTCATTTGGTAATTTGCCTTCAGCGATAGAAGAAACTGAAGAATAACACACACACACACACACACACATGCAACAGCAGCAGCTTGAGAGTAATTCACCCCTCAGGATTTCATGTTTCTATGGAGAAGTATGTCTATTTTTAGAAGCGATATAAATAGATTGTTCTGTGGCTCCAATGCTTCAAATCCTGTGTGAATTCACCCAGCAGTCATCATTCTATATTATTTTATTATCTCTGTGTGTGTGTCATTGTGGATTTGATGCTGCAAATCTTGCAGGAAAAGTTTGATCTTCCCTCCTCTCGCGTGTCTGTGTGAGTGACATCAGATCACTGAGCGGTTTACTGAGAAAGTGCAGAAAATGAAGCGTAATTTGTCTCAGTGACATTAGTGCTGACTGGATAACAAAACTGAGACTGGAGCGAGTTACAGGCTGAGTCCAGCTCAGGGAAATTAAATCACCAAAATAAAAATCCACACAAAGTCTGAAAATAAACCCCAAAATATTTGTTTTCTGAAGACTGACAGGTCGCTAACGACCCCGCTAACGAATGTGTCTGATGAGTGAATGTGGACACAAAGCAGCAGAGGGACACAAACGACTTATTGTGGAGGCGAGGTGGGGGTGAGACAAGGCAGCAACTTTGTAGCCGTGGAAACGGTTGCTAAGTAGCAAACTGAGGCATCCCCCAGACAAACAGGGACAAGGATCTGACTGTGATGGGAAGCAAGGTGAGCAAAAATAAGAGAGAGGATTAAAATATATATGAATCAAGTTTTAAAACACGTACAAAGTTAAGAGGAACAAGTTAACGTTTCCTGTTTAAATCCACTGAGCTGTGACTGGACGAAGGCTCAGAATCAGAGAAAAGGAACACAGTTTTAGTTGGGATCAGACTGATTAGATGAATTTAATGACATGCTGGGTCATGTGGGACATAAACTGTATTAGAACTGACACAAATTGAGACTTTAAATGTTTTTGTCACATTTTAGTTGTCTTAATTAAGTCTCAGTTTGTTCACTTTCTGCCTCACAGGAACCAAACTGAGGTTTCCTGATGCTTGGATTGACTCTGCAGCTGTTTCAAAAGACATTTTAAAAATTGTTTGAACATAGTGAAACAAGAATGAAGCCCTGTGACTCACAGGGGGAAGGAAGCATCCTGAATGTTTTGAGAATTTTTAGGAACTCCCTTTTGAATGATGTTACCAATTAGTCTCCATCAGCCAATGAGAGACTTCACAGGACACAACCCGCCTCCTCCTCAACGTTTCAGCTTCTAACCCACAAAATTGTGATTTAAATACAAATATCACTAAGTAATTAAATAGAATAAACACTGGTTTGATCCATTTTAATATTTTTCAGCAATTATGACAAAAATGTGTTAATAATTGATTGTAACTTAACAGATGGTTTTAAGACCTGACTCCGAGTGTTTCACTGACCCAGGTGGATCCTGACCCAACTTTAGGAAACTTTATGTGAAACCGTTTCCTCTTTATACCAGGAAAAACATGGCAGTGTCTTTTTTCTTTTCACAACTTTGTTGAACTTGTTTAAAAACCATAGCAGGTTATTGGTGAGCTGTGTGCTGACTCGCCCTCAGCCTGCGGTCACAAAGCGATGCCAGGAGGAGGCGCTGAGAGGCATCGCCGTGTGAAGAGTCAGGGGGGAGAGAGAACTCCATCTTCCTCCCCATTTCCTCGTCTTCTCCTTCTCTGCTGTGAAATCTGAGTGACAGAAAACAGCGACGAAGAGGACATCCCATTAATATGCTAATCCATGCGGGGATGACTTCAACACACGGCGCAGAGTCAGAAATACATGTGTGTCATCTGTGAAGCAAGCTGTGTAACATCAAAGCTCAGGAGGTGATGTGAACGCAGTGTGGAGAGGAAACCGAGGAGGCATGAATAAAAAATAAAAATAAAAAGTGTAAGGGATTCCCATCCTCTGACTATAAAATACAACCAGGCTGCCTTCAAAATCTACAATAGATGGAGGGCTTGACTTAATGAAGGAGTGCTTTGTGTGTTGTGTGCAGCCTCACTCGCTCTGTGAAGCATCAATAATCCATGCACCCTGCTCTTAGGGAGACGATGACTTATGTAAGAGTGTCAGGTCTGAGATTGACCCTTCGTGACCTGATTGACAACAAGAAGATAAACCTGTTTACTGCTGTAGAGCGCTGTCAGCTCAGCATGAACAGACTCAATCAGCTGACATCTCTCACTCACAATCCGTTTGTTTTGCAGCTGATGCAGCCGGCGGAGGTTTGAAATGGTTTGGAGAGATTTTTGCCAGCGTCTCCTCAGCCTCACTGACCCGAGGGATGAGCCAGAATAGCCTGCTCTTCGCCGTGTAGACTCCCCTCCGCCTCACAGAGAAAGACAGAGATAGACAGCCAGGCAGAGTGTTTCATCCCATTCCCCTTATCTTCCTGGCCAAAATCCCCTGCCTGCAGAAAGCAATTTAAAGGCCAGAGACAGACAGAGAGAGAGAGAGAGAGAGAGAGGCAGGAATGCAGGCTCATGATAACGACGCAGACGTCAGGTTACTACACCCCACACAAGCATTCATAAACTAAAACATCATGAGAGCACAAAGCAGTGAGTGTAAAACCGTTTAAATGAATATAAATCATTATTTGGAGCACGTGTCTGAAGGTGAATATGTAAACGTCTGGTGATGGTTTGTCATCGTTTGAAAATGACTCATAAGGTCAGCGTGAGTTCAGCTCCAGTTATTTGAGAGCAAATTGGAAAAACCCTCTTCAACATTCTGACTCAAAGACAAACTATCTGACTGACCTGGTTTTGTCAAATTATTAGGGACGACTCAGAGAGACGAAGCTGGGTTATAGTTTCTGAACCTTTCAGGACCCTGACCTTTGGTTTGATTTGACCAAACCCCTCCACTGTGGTTCTGCCCAATGATACTGCAGCGCGTGGTCAGTGGGAACCAGGGATTGAGCCGCTCCCCTTCCGACCAGCAGGCTTCTTTACCCGCTGATCCACTGCTGCCCCTAAAAGGCTGATCCATAAGACTCAGCGAAACCCTGGTGACCAATTAAAAAGTGGAAACCCCCTTTAGGTCTAACGCTCTTCACTCCAGGAAGTAATTAATCGTAACCTGGATGACAATGTTTAATTAAATCCTGAAGCAGTTTAAATAGCAGCAGTGACACTTTGCTTTATCGGTCACTTCCTAAGTCCTATCTGCTCTCCATTAGACAGCCCTTTTCTCTTATC
>SSNR01000050.1:1344771-1420841 GCA_006937965.1 Callopanchax toddi | reverse complement strand
AAACTACATTTATCTAAAGAACAACCAGCAGAACTCAACGTTAAATGTGTGAACATGTTAGTTTCACCTGCTGAGGTTGACTCCCATCGCCAGGTTCCTGTCGCAGCGGTACGAGTCGAAGCCGTCATGCCGCAGAGTGAGCTGGACCAGCGAGACGTGAGAGGAGTCCATGCTCTGCAGAGAGATGCCGGAGGAGCTGACGTCCCAGCAGGCTTCTGTGATCAGATCCTTCAGGGCCTCCAGGACCTTCTTCAGGATGGAGCCTTGGACCAGACGAGCCTCAAACATGGTTGCTGTGGAGTTTTACGTTCTGCGTAAACCGAAAAGAAAACGTTCCTGTCGCCCTTGGCGTTGTTTTCTAAAACAGAGGCTTCAGAGTGGCTTTAACAAGAAGCAGGAGGGAAACAAACTCCTCTAAAAGCTCGGCTCTTTGTGCTCTTAGCTGTAAAGGCTCCGACAGTAACGCGCTCCGGAGTAGAAGTTTAAGCTCAGAGCGCGCGCTAACATTAGTTTATATAACTTGGCGTCATTGCGTCATTTCTGTGCGCTTTTACGTACAGCTCAGCAGCTGAAAAGCACGTTTCGGCCATATTGGACAGGGACAAGTTCGATTTCACTCAGCTGGTGAAATGCTTCGGTGTTCAAAAAACAGTCAGCACATAAAATTAATAAATTCATACAAATTACAATTCTAGAAAGAAAATATAATAATACAAGTATTCAATGAATAAATGAGTAACTTTATACTGAAAGAAGGACAAATTAAACACCATCACGTTATAATTCAGGGGACTTTTAATTTTTACAGCCAAATTGTGTCCCGGTTCTTTTTATTTTTTATAAATCAAAACAAACTGCTTCCTCATACATTTATAACAGAACACAAATCAAATAGACTTAAAGTATTTCTCACTTATTTTATTGGTTGGCAGTAGTCCTCAGTTATCTTTTAATTTAAAATTTGTGCTCGATTAGAGCCTCATGCATTTATGTTTTCAGGTGAACACTTTCCTGGTATAATTCAGTGCAATATACCTAAATTAGTTATAAATAAAATAAAATAACCACCTTCTACACAATATTAAAACTTGATTGCATTGTATTTGTTTTTCCAGGACAATAAAAAGTTGCCTACGAAGTTTATCTTTGAAATGTCATCAAGGTACATTTCTCCTCCTTTCGAATTTGACATATCACCTCTCATTTGAGTCAAAACAATTAAAAAACTTATTTTCTCTTTGAAACCACATATGCAGAATAGGCATGACTGCTGAAAAAAGCTTTTTATTGAATAATGGGCAGTACTTAGTTCTAAAGACACAAAACCTCTAACATCCCATCACTGTATCCACAGTCTGTCGCCTACACAAAAACAAACAACACTGTTTACATTTGTTGACTTAACCCCTGAGAATATACAGATTCAGGCCAACTATCAGGCTTGTTTGACATTCTGATAGAAAGAAAGTTCAAAGTTTTTAGAAACAGAAGCAAACAGTCTGACAGGAAAAGGAGTCTGAGGTATAAAGAAATATCTGCATTACAGGCTGTGAAAAGTTTTGTTTATATTTAGGTGACTACAAAAGCATCTTTTTGTCTTTTTAGACTTGTTCTTTAAAGATGATCTGCAAGGATGTAGTTGGTTGCCATGGCGAGGATGGGGGCTCCAGTTGGGACACCAGGGAAAGGACCGCTAGACCCAGCAATGTCAATGTGGGAGTATGGCAGAGGTGCATTAGAATCCACACCGTGCTGTAGAGAAATAACCTGGTTAATCTCCACACTCCTTAAATACTCAGCAGATACATCCGTCTTATTATTCTGATGGTGTGTGATCACCTTGTCCAGGCCTGAGGCCATGATGAGGAAAGCTGCAGGTGTCTGATGTCCTCGAGGTGTCGCTGAGGACGGCAGGTTGTTGCACTGAAGAATGTCCTCGTACTCAGACTTCCCCTTGTGGAACTCGTAGTCCTCTCGTCTGATACTGGAAATCTCAAACAAATCTCCCAACGCCTCGCCGGCTGAAGGAAAATGACAACTCGTTACCTTCTGTCTCTAGAAAAACTTCCCCTCATTAGAAACAAATCAGTTGTAGTTCATAATGAGAAAAGTGTCCTTACAGCTGACTTTCCTCCACTTTTAAACTGGTGTGGGAGGAAGGCTTAACTGCAAATATTTACTCAAAGTACGTCTCACCTTTCTGCCACTGAGCAGCATTTCCGCTGCGATGAGCCGGTCCATTATCCATGATGATCTACAAGGAGATGGTCTGATTATGAACAGTGTGGATGAAACCAGTAAGTTTTAATTTGTTCTGTAAAAAGACTCACTGAGTAATTAGGCCCCATGGCTCTGATGGCGTGACCAGTCAGAGTCGCAATAGTGAACAGCTGAGGAGCAATCTCACTCACAGCCTGCAGAGACAAACATTCAGGCTGAGGACCAGTTAGTCCTGAGGTGATTTTAATGCACTAGTCCTCACCTTCTCCTTCATCTCACAGAGCAGGTCGACCATCACCATACGTCCCTCAGCATCAGTGTTTCCCACTCTAACTCTCCGACCCGCACGGGAAACCACCAGCTCATCGGCCACATAGCAGTCTGAGAAAACACAAGAAGGTGAGGAGATACAAAGACAAGGATCATCAGAACTATTTCTGAGGAGACCCACACTGACCTGCACCCACACTGTTCCTCACCATGGCCATCGCACCAACAACTTTTAGATGTTTAGGCTTCAGATGGGCTAAACTCTACAAGAAATTAAAATTAAACACGAGCTTCAAGCTGCACAATTCAGAACAAAACTGTGCATGTGGGCAGGCTAAAGTCACTATGTGTTGACTGGTAGCAGACTCCCTGAGGAGCTACCTGAGGGTTTATTCTCTCACCTGGAAGAATCCAGCAACAGCAGCAGCTCCACACTTGTCTCTGTGCATCCCGGCCATGATGCCACCAGCCTTGATGTCTGCTCCTCCGGTGTCGTAGGTGATGCCCTGGAATCATCACACAAAATCCAGCCTCTCTTTACAAAGCATTTACTACTAGACACAGGCAGCACATGTTAAAAAATCCTTCACTTTGATTGATCAAAAGAAAAGCTGCAAGCAACATTTATATTCATATTTCTTTTGTTAACTTATATGATACTCTGAGCAATGTCAGAAATGAAAATAATATCAAGAAAAAGTAAAAAATGTTTAATACAAACTTCAAAACCTCCCAAGAACACCAATTTATTTATTATAACACTTTGAATTAAATATGTGTCATTTGTTCTTTCCAAATTTCGTCACAAGAGGGCAACATCCGATTGTAAGAAAACCTATTTTGAAGTTTGTTGTAATGTCACTATCTCACCACAAGAGGGCAACATCTGGTTGTAAGAAAAGCATATTTTGAAGATTGTTGTAATGTCACTATTTCACCACAAGAGGACAACATCTGGTTGTAAGAAAACCTATTTTGAAGGTTGTTGTAATGTCACTATTTCGCCACAAGAGGACAACATCTGGTTGTAAGAAAACCTATTTTGAAGGTTGTTGTAATGTCACTATTTCACCACAAGAGGACAACATCTGGTTGTAAGAAAACCTATTTTGAAGGTTGTTGTAATGTCACTATTTCGCCACAAGAGGACAACATCTGGTTGTAAGAAAACCTATTTTGAAGGTTGTTGTAATGTCACTATTTCACCACAAGAGGACAACATCTGGTTGTAAGAAAACCTATTTTGAAGGTTGTTGTAATGTCACTATTTCGCCACAAGAGGACAACATCTGGTTGTAAGAAAACCTATTTTGAAGGTTGTTGTAATGTCACTATTTCACCACAAGAGGACAACATCTGGTTGTAAGAAAACCTATTTTGAAGGTTGTTGTAATGTCACTATTTCGCCACAAGAGGACAACATCTGGTTGTAAGAAAACCTATTTTGAAGGTTGTTGTAATGTCACTATTTCACCACAAGAGGACAACATCTGGTTGTAAGAAAACCTATTTTGAAGGTTGTTGTAATGTCACTATTTCGCCACAAGAGGACAACATCTGGTTGTAAGAAAACCTATTTTGAAGTTTGTTGTAATGTCACTATCTCACCACAAGAGGGCAACATCTGGTTGTAAGAAAAGCATATTTTGAAGATTGTTGTAATGTCACTATTTCGCCACAAGAGGACAACATCTGATTGTAAGAAAAGCTTAGTTTGAAGTTTTTTGTAATGCCACTAAATCACCACAAGAGGGCGAACGCTGATTAAGAGAAAAGTCTTGTTTGTAGTTTGTAATGTCACTAAATCACCACAAGAGGGCGACAGCTGTCCAGCGAAAGGAGAATCCAAAGATCATATAATCACAAGATGTTTCTCTGCTTTTAGCGTTTGTCCGCACTTGTACAGCTCAGCTAACCTGTTCTTTAAATGTGAGCTTCACCTTTGCCCAAAACAAATTTAAAAACAAGATGATAATAATTGATTGTGTCTACTGTTTGAATAAATCATAATTTTGGGTTTGAGTTTTTTTTTATTAATCCTTTTTTAATATGATTGTTTTTTTAAACTAAAGACAATGCACTTGTGTACAGTATTAGTTACTGCTTTTAGTTTTTTGCAACCTTTATATAAGTCAAAATTTGTGTTTTGTGAAGAAGTTAAATGTTTAATTTCTTTACTTAAAGTGATAATATGCAACTTTTTCATATTTTAAAATCTTTTCCTTGAGCCAGTCTGTGCTAATATGACCCTTTACAGAGTTAATGAAAAGTCACTTAGCCCCATCTGGTGATTAGCTCCGGAATACCACGATTGCAAGATCTCCGTCGCCGTCCCGGTACCCAGGAAGTCACGTGTCTCACGAGGGTTAGGCTAACCCAAAGTGGCTAGCTGTTATGCTAGTGCTAGAGTGTTTTTAGCTCATGATTCCTGATTTTTTTCAATCTCTCCCTGCTTGAACACAGCTGATTTCTTTGAAGGAGTAAATAACCGCTCCTGTAGAAAGCTATGAAGGCTGAGGAGACATTTCAACACTTAGATTTAGGCGTTTAGAAGCTGAAACAATATGCTAACTTGTGTAATGCAGTGATTTAAAACGCACACCAGAGGGAGCCCAAAACAAGCAAAACTGCATATTATCACTTTAAAGTCTTTTCTGTGGTTGTAAGAAAAGCTGATTGTAATGTCACTATTTCGCCACAAGAGGGCAACATCTGATTGTAAGAAAAGCCTATTTTGAAGGTTGTTGTAATGTCACTAAATCACCACAAGAGGGCAGCAGCTGTTCAGCGAAAGCAGAAGCCAAAGATCATATAATCACAAGATATTTCACTGCTTCCTGCGTTTGTCCTCACTTGAACAGGTCAGCTATAATTTAATGTGAGCTTCACCTTCACCCAAAACAAACTTAAAAACAAGATGATAACTTATTGTGTCTAATGTTTGAATAAATCATAATATTGCCTCCAAATATGTAATACTTTATTTAAAATTAAAGATCTTTTCAAGTTTGGAGTGGTTTTATGTGTATTAAATTGATCATATCATGGAATAACATTGGAGCCAATTATTATATATATTTTTAAATTACATTCTTTGATCATTTGTGTCATTTGTCCAACAGAAAGTGCAGTAAACTAATAAAGTTGTAATGCCAGGAAACCGCCACAAGAGGTCGAGTGTTCTCAGCAGAATTAGAAGCCAAAGACCAAGAAGTCCCAAGACAGTAACACCTGGTAAAGTAAACCTGAGCAATGAAATATTAAAATCCAATTAATTCTTAAATTTTCTTCTGCCCCTTTTTTCCACCTCATATTTTTGATCCGAGACTAGAATTGAAAGCATGAAAAACAAGACTTCTGTTGTTGTTTTGTATCCGTAAAAAAAAAAAAAAAAAAAAAAAAAATTAAATCACTTATTTTTTGATTATTGGTTTTCAATTGAACATAGAAGAACGAATGATACACGGATTTTTCTTGTTCTCATTTATTGCATTTTTCTTTTATGATGTACGAAAGAACAAAACCGATAACAAAATAATCCGTGTACTCTTCGTTCTTTCCATTTTCAATTAAAACCAAAAATCGAAAAAGGAATTTTTTCTTTCATATTTTATTTGTTTTTGAAACGGATACAAAACGCCAAAAAAGGTCTTGTTTTTCATATTTTAATCCTAGTCGAAGATCAAAAAAACGAAATGGAAAAACGGGCTGTAAGAAAGAATTCGATTTTCATATTTCATTGCTCCGGTTTGCGAGTCTGGTAAAGTTTAAGAAATTGGCAGATTCGAAGTTTGCTGTTCAATAGCTTCCGATCAAATGGGTGTAATAACAAATACTGGACCTCATTAGAATCGTAGGAAGGTGGTCTACAAGCTACAACCTCGTTTGTTTATATTTTGTTAATATTTTTTATTATATTTACTAGGAACTCTAAACCTGTACACTGTAATCACCATATTATCTACTCTACATACTAGAAGTCACCAAAATCACGCAGATGCTCACAGTACATATATACTACAAGTCTCAGTTTCTGGAAATGTGTTTTTTAATGATTTTTGGTGAAATATTGTTTATTATTTTTTTCAATAACTTCACCACTGTACACTCTGCTGACACCAAACTCACAGAGATGATCACAGGACATCTCCTCTCTATACTACAAGCCTTAGTTCTGTCGAACGTCTTTTTCGTTTTTCAACAGAACTAAGACTTGTAGTATAGAGAGGAGATGTCCTGTGATCATCTCTGTGAGTTTGGTGTCAGCAGAGTGTACAGTGGTGGAGTTATTGAAAAAATAATAAACAATATTTCACCAAAAATCATTGAAAAACACATTTCCAGAAGCTGAGACTTGTGAGCATCTGTGTGATTTTGGTGACTTCTAGTATGTAGAGTAGATAATATGGTGATTACAGTGTACAGGTTTAGAGTTCCTAGTAAATATAATACAAAATATTAACAAAATATAAACAAAAATCCCCCAAAATTATATTTTTAGAATGCAATCTGAAGAGAAGATGTCTATTGACACTATGTATAAGTTTGGTGAAAGTACAGTGTAGAAGAGTGTAGTTATTTAATTTTTACATAAGAGCTGTCAACAGAGTGGTAATTTGTAGACGGTCCCTGCCCGCTCAGCAGCCTTCAGCTGACTGGACCAGTGATCAAAATGTAAAACTGCAGCGGAGGAGGGATGGTTTTATAAAAACGAGGTTGTAGCTTGTAGACCTCCTTCCTACGATTCTAATGAGGTCCAGTATTTGTTATTAAACCCATTTGATCGGAAGCTATTGAACGGCAAACTTCGAATCTGCCAATTTCTTAAACTTTACAGGACTCGCAAACCGGAGCAATGAAATATGAAAATCGAATTCTTTCTTACAGCCCGTTTTTCCATTTCGTTTTTTTGATCTTCGACTAGGATTAAAATATGAAAAACAAGACCTTTTTTGGCGTTTTGTATCCGTTTCAAAAACAAATAACAAAATATGAAAGAAAAAATTCCTTTTTCGATTTTTGGTTTTAATTGAAAATGGAAAGAACGAAGAGTACACGAATCCGTGTACTCTTCTAATTCTTCTAATTACGGTAAAAAAGGTCTATGTGTACATGTTCAGAAACTACAAAAAACAACACATTTTTAATTAATTTTAGGATATTGACTTAAAAAACTAAAAGTCTACATCTGAAAATCGTTCCAATTCCACACTCAAATAAATCTTCAGTCAATTAACTACATGCTCAACGGAATTTAAGGTACCTATGTTTTGGTAATTTATTTTTTAGCAAAAAAGGAAATGTTTGCACTTTCTAACATCTCAGGTATGTAGCATGACTTTTACCTTTCCCACCAACATGAGGGTCTTCTGGATCGGTCCCTCTCCACAGTACTGCAGCTTGATGACTCTGGCCTGGTGACGAGGAACAGCTAAAACAGGATGAAATAATGAATGAATAGGATGCATTTTCTAAAAAGTAGTGTGATAAAGTCAGCTTAAATGGTGATAAAAGGAAAGGTTGTCTTACTGTTGGCGCAGCGGTTGACTGCAGCCAGACATGGATACTCTTTCTCCAGAGTCTTCAGGTCGCTGATCACATCCACCTGCAGGTAAAAACACAGACTTGGAGTTAACTGAACAACCAAATGGTTTTAACATATTTAATTTTTTGTTCGCACACAGAATGAGGTGATTCTCTGTACCTTCACAGGACTGTTCTTGAACAGTTCCTGGACGTATTCAGCCACACGAGGAGCAGCCATACGTTCAGGATCTGAGCCACCGATGTCACGATAAGCCAGTCTGAAGAGAGGAAACACAATCAGATAATAGAGGAAAAGTCCTAAAGAATAAGATTAAATATATAACTCACCTTCCACTCTCCAGAGCATTCGTCAGCTCCACCAGCCTCTTCCCCTCCGCCTCCTGAGCCGCCCACAGTCCCAGAACACACACCTTGTAGTTGGAGGATTTAATGTTTGCCTCTCGCACTTCAAGTGGCTTTGAGCAAAGAGAACACATAAAACACGTTTTTATAAAAATATAAACTAATTTAATGTTTGGAAGTAATAGAACCAGTTCAGATCACAAACTATAAGTGGACAACAAACATGTTGATTTAAACTCTCCAACGTTTACGTCTCTTCTAAAACAGCCAAATGCAGCTCTGACCTCCCATGTTGTGGCTTCAGTTCAGGGATTCCAATGTAAATGAAAGTTGCTTTGCAGAATGGAGCCTTTTCATGATCATTTTGATTATTTTTACCATAAAGTTTCCATCGAATCAGGCATTCCTTAAATCATTTAAACACTCTCAAACTTGTTTTTTGTTGACAAAATCTGAAAAGTGCCCAAATCCTCAACCTGTGCATTTCCATCCCATCAGTAGAAAGGTTTGTTCAGGTCTTTGTGTTGTAAAGTCCCATTGGATCTGAACCAAACCAAAGTTCTGACATCTCCTCTCTCAACCCAGAGTCATTGTTAATCATCACTTTTATTCATCATCCATGACAACGTCTCTGTTTTCTTTAGGTGGGTTTTAGTTCATTTGCTTTAAATTTTAACTCCTTTTGCTTCAGCTGTTTGCTCAAAACCTTCTTCTGTTCCGATACCTGGAAACCTTCCCTGGTCTACCGCCCTGTTTTCACTTTTACAACCTTCCTATTTTGTTTGCTCTTGCTCCACATTTTAAACATCTTTTTGGGAACCATTAACACCTTCTGACATGCTGATTTACTTTTCTGGAAGCAGATTTCTCATTGTGGAAAAACAAACAGCTAAAGCTGGTCGGATGAATACCGGTAATTAAAATCTAACAACATAACCGCAGAGTCATTTAGACTTGTCTGTTTGGCTCCACCAGAGTTTAGCAGAAACACTACGTTAGATGTGTCATTTGTTTATACTTTTCTAAAAATAAAAAAGAGACAGAAAGCTGAATGAATATCCTTTAAGAGAGGAGCTTTAGAATTATGTCTGAACTTCAGGAATGTTCATTTCTTCACTAAACTCCTTTCTCACCATGTAGAGAGCATGAAGGGCCCCGAGTGCAGCCACCAAGGTGCTGTCCTTATAGCTCTTGTGTGGAGGACACACCAGCAGGGGGCGCTGCATGCCGGCTTTCAAGGCACTGCAACAAAAAACAATCAAACCTGAATGTAAACCAACAAAATGAAACACAAAGGGGAGAATTAAAAAATGAGCTGCTGTTAACAAACCGTTTGATGCCGTTGCACGCTGCATCACTAAAACGTCTCACGTCGTCATAGTCACGGTTCACAGGGCCAGTGGAGGCAAAGACCAGACGGTTTCCAGGGAGACCAGGAACCCTGAGGACCACAACCTCCACCCCCAGACCGCTGTCCACCTGAATGTCAAACAGCATCACTACAGAGCACATCCTCTTCTTGGTAACTACACTCAGCACTTATGTGGTCGCGTTAAAACCAAAGTCCTTGTTACAATCTGTGTGGCACCTGCTTCAGATCAGAGCATTTAGAAATATAAAGGTCTAAATAATGTGTCACTGTTCCAGTATAAGGTGAACATTTTCCTGTTACATCTGCAGCTACTGAGCAATGTTTTATCAATAAACATAAAATATGAGTTAATCTGTAACTCAAAGAGATTTTGACTATATGACCTAAAAGTGGTGTGAGAACAAACACTTACAGCGCTGTAGTCCTGCAGTGGAGATTTCAGATGATCAAGCTTAGCGGGCAGGGAGTCATGGCCCTCGGTCACCAAGACGACGCCATCAAAACTAAAAAGAAGAAGAAGGAAAACCCACACAGTCAATTACACGAATGTCAGCAAAAATAGGGCCAGATTCTTTCCTATACTCACTTCTGATTTTTAAAGTCAGTGGTCCACTCAGTTGCCTGGACGCTGGACAGAAAAACAGAATGCAATTAAAAACACTTTAAGATAAACCACACACATAATTTAAAGAGATCTCAGAGTAACTGATACGCCTGTCTAAAATATGTGTTAATGATTAGAGTCTAAAACCTGCAGGACCTTTGAGACTCACGCCCCAGTATGCATAGATAAGATTATTAGGGGGTCAAAACTTAAACACTGGAAGAAGGTGATGTTGAAAAATAAATTTCTGCATCTAAAGTTAATTTTATGCATGAAGACTTTTTACAGCACATGCACTTTATAGGCTGCAATCACCTCCCTGGGATTTGCTGCGGATTACAACATTAGATCTGATGACAAAGCAGATTTATTTCACACTAGTCACGCTTCAGGCATCAGATGATCTAAAGGAAGTAAAAGTAAAAGGAGTGATGATTTTTTTCCCCTGCAAACTGAATCCAGATTTGTTTCAATTTCTAAAGCAACACAGCGGGATTAGATATCCTCACTTAAACTATGAAATAAAATCAGGGCAAAACAACAAAAAACAATAAAACCACCTAAATGAATCAAGAAATGAAGGGAAAAAAGAATGTTAGACAACAAAAAGCATTAGATTTTCAGTATTGCATTAAAATTTTCTCCTAAAAGAGAACTGCACGTGCCCGAACGGTTTAATATGAATCATAATGATCCAAACAGCCCTCACCTGGTGCACATTGTTGATATTATCCTCCTCCTTCACGGTCTTGAACGAAAGAGGCAGGACGCAGACTGTAGTCTTCTTCCTCTACGGCTATCTTGGTCACGTGATCACTTAACGTAAACAGTGCTGCTTTCACTGACTTACGTTAGTCGTAAATATAAAATATTAGCGAGAAAATGCTAATTTTGTATAAATTTTGCGATGACAGGTTTTAATATCTCATAGCAGAACCACGTATTATATAGTTTTTGATTCGCACGGTTGACTTTCTTTATCGAAATCAAGCTAGATTTGTCAAGTTTCGTAAAATCCCCACTGTACGTTAACGTATGTCGCAAGGCTTGTAGGGATTTGTAGTTTTAAGAATAAATAGCGTATACGCAACAAGCTGCATTTATATTTTTATATTAACACAAATGCCCTTTTTTCCCCACACACTGCGTCTAACAACATTAACTACAATAAGCTGTTTGAGCGGTAAACCTCTCGTTTAACTGGAAAAACATTAAACTCCAAAAGCTAACCGGAAGTAGCCAAAAGTAGTTTTCTCCGGAGAACCGGGGAGGTGAGTATGACTGGAGACGGTACAAAGAGCAGATAAAGTTCAGGTGGTGGTGATTGATTCAGCTGTGTATTGCAGTGACACATTCCCGCTGAACAGGCATTTATTTAAAATAATCCTCGACCTGCAGGTAGGCAGAGTTTGGCAGCTTTGGTGTTCTGAAAGAAGGCATGTTTACTCAGAATATTCAGATTTTATTTGCAGAGGGTGGCACTTTTTCAGGTTTGCAAACCAGTTTGGACTCAGGTCATATTTGACTTACAGTTCTTCAGATGTCTGTGTGATTTTTATTACACGTTGAGTTTAAAAGTTCTTGAAGTTTGTTAACAAGACAGGTGCATTTAGTTTTTTTGTTGAGAATTAAGTAATTTCACAACAGGAAAGGTTCATACAGGTCATTTAAATGTCAAATAATTCAAATATCACTATTTGTATAAAAAGTTCTTTTTTAATCATGCATGTACCTTAAATGATTGTTGTTCTAACAATTAAAATCAGCTTTTCTAATTTTTAACAATTTCTTCTTTCTCTCCTTTCAATCAACAGATGAGACTTCACTCCTTTTGCATATTCAGAAGTTTTTTCTCTTATAGGCAAATAACAGCTGCTAATAGACGAGGTTTGAGTGGAGCAGCAATGCGTTTGGTTCAGTTTCGTCGCCATGGTGATGGAGATGGCATCAGGGTGGGAGTGGAACAAGGTGAGGGTCTCGGCGTGGTGGATCTGAAGGCGTTTGACCCCTCGATGCCTTCGACTATGAGAGAGCTGCTGGAGCTGGGGGACAAGGGTCTGGGGTGTGCACAGAGGTACCAAACACTATCAACTTGATTTGCCATAGTTTCCTAAATTATCTTCAGATCTGATTTCTTTCTCATATCACATTTCATATTTAATCCCTAATCATAACCATGCATTTTTTGTAAAACTTCTCCACAGAGCCTTGGCATCTGGTCAGTTTGTGGTGGACAGAGCAAACATCCAGCTGTTGTCTCCAGTTTTGGCCCCAGAGAAGGTGGTGTGTGTGGGTATGAACTATCGAGATCACTGTCTGGAGCAAAACGCCCCCATCCCCACAGAACCGATTATTTTCAACAAGTTCCCCAGTGCCATCACAGGGCCGTATGATGACATCGTACTGCCCAAGGAGAGCCAGGTAAAAGGAAGCAAACACCTGTACTTAAATATTATTTGAAGAGAACTGACAGCTTTGAATGCAGGAAATGAAGAGGGAGCGTTATCTCTAAAATCAATACAAATGATCTAAAGCCACTGGTCAGTAAAGCATTGTGAAAGACTGTGGTAAGGCTTGAATAACTAAATTCTAAAATATCTGAGATAATCTTGAAGACATATTTTCAAAAGCATCAAGCGAATGAAGATTATGCCCAGACCTTAACCTGTTTTTACACTGGTTTTAGATTGATTTTTGATTAAGTATTTTGTCTGCAGGCTTCTAAAAATACTCTGTCAACAATTAACAGCTTTTCTTAAACTAGAGTTAAAGTTTTTACTAATGGTCAAACTGGCATTTATTATAGTATGCTTTTAATGATTAAAACTTTTTTTTTAAGTCTAAATTACTTTAGTAAATTTGTCATCTTTTTAATTTATCCGTGACCATGAAGCAAACATGGCTTAACATTATTTAAAAATTAACCTCCGTTATGCTCCATTGAACTTCATAACCCTTCATTTAAACAGCAGAATAATACTTTATGCCTAAATTAAGAAACTGTATTATTCTGTTTAAATACTCATTATTCCCAACTCTATTTGAGTAAAACTAAAAACCCCACTGAATATAAAACCCCGATTTGTAATACATATCTCACACCACTAGAGGGCACTGTGGTACAATGGCAGATATGATTCACCTCATTCTTTTAATAGCTGCAAATTTTATCCATCATTTATGAAATCTGTGAGCAGCTGTTGAACATAACTTTTATATGATTTTAATACCTGGGCTTTAAAGAACATTTTTTTGGGGGAAAGTGTAATACAGACCCGTCCTGGGTGTCCCCCACCTCTCGCCCCTTGGCCGCTGGAGTTAGGCACCAGCTCCCCCGCGACCCTCTGTGGAGGATGAAGCGGTTAAAGAAAATGGATGGATGGATGGAAAGTGTAATACAGAGAAATGTGTGTGTGTGTGTGTTTAAGAAACCAAGTGATGTATGAACAAGTGGAAGGAAGACTGAGACCCAAAATTCATTAGATGTTTCTTTGGTCATCAGTTCTCTTGAAAAGCAAATTTTTAATTACCGGTATCTTCAACTGTAGAGTTCTTTTTTCTCTCCACGTTTTTTAAAATTCACAACCCAGATAAATGGAAACAACAATACTGAGCTCTGCTTTTCATTTATTATCTTTGACTCCAGAATAATAAATTTATTTTTATGCTTTACTCTGATGAACCTCGAGGATGTCGGTACTTCATCTCCCTGTAGAGAAACAGTTTCTGGATGAAAATCTAAAACCTACTTTCATGACTTTGATGGGATCAGATAGCAGAGGGTTGTGATGGAGTTGCAGGCAGAGTTTTGTGTTAACAACTACAAGAGTTCAGTAACGCATCTATCACAGCTGAACTGCACACAGACACAAAAGTGTCTGCTGAGATCAGTTCTCTAAATTTGAACTCGGCAAATGAACAGCAGGCTGTCACATCATCTCCTGTCTGTAGTGGCTTCAGACAGCTCAGTTTATTAATTAGCTGCATGGAGGGAGAAAATATTGAGTGCTGAGCTGAAATCAACAAACATTCTGATGTCTCTTATCTACAGGCTGTGTGAACCTTGTCGTATTTAAACTCCTGACAAATGGGACCTGGTGTTCTCTTTGCTATTGATTGGTTGTGTGGTGCCATCACTAAAAAGATCTTTAGATCTTGTTTAGTCCTCCAGCCGTAAGATTGTGGATACTTCAAAGTCTGATAAGGGACTGAAGTAGATCTTAAAATCACTGCAAATGATTTATTCAGCTAAAAATACAATGATCTATAAGTGAAGTTATCTGTAAACTCAGGCCAAAAGTGGAGTGATTGATGCCAAAAAATCTCCAAGAACTCCTTAAGTTTCATCACAGCACCTGCAGGTAAATATTGCAGCATTTCTGTCAAAGTTTATGTCCACAGATCACTAAAAGAATCCAGATATTTGACCTGCATGAGAGGCAAACTACTGTACAGATTTCCAATGAACATGTGGACAAAAGCCAGGCCTTGAGCAATTATGTGCTCTGGACAGAACAAAGATCAGATCATTTAGTTACAGCAATAAACAATCCTGAAATCACTGTGGCAGAACTGCTAGTCTGGCTGTGTGTCGCTGCTTCAGGGATCAGGGGCACTTCTGCTTTATGTCGGTGATTATTATTTATTACATGATTTGACAGTCTAAAGACAGTTCATCTGCCCCAAGGTTAAAGCTTGGTATGCTGTAAAAAAAAATTTGCTCCTTACAGATTTGAACAAATTTCAGTATCAGACAAAAATAACCAGATTTATTTATCAAGGGAAAAAAACAATCCAACCCAACCTGGTCCTACGTGGATAAAGTGACTGACATGCAGTTTTTCCTTAATCTCGTCTTTTATTTGACCACAGAAGGTTGACTGGGAGGTGGAGCTGGCCTTTGTGATCGGACGAAGAGGAAAACACATCAAAGTGAGCATCACTTCATCACACGATATACTCTTGTGAATCATTTATTGTGGAGCTCTCTTTGTAAATCAGGAGGAAGAGGCTCTCTCCTACGTGGCCGGGTTCACTGTAGCCAACGACGTCAGCGCTCGTGACTGGCAGACACGCAACGGGATGCAGTGGCTGCTGTCGAAAACATTTGACAGCTTCTGCCCTCTCGGCCCGGCCTTAGTAACCACTGATGCTGTGAAAGGTGAGAGGAAATGAGGAGCTGGAGCTAGAGTAGGAGGACTGGGGCAATCTGGTGAATCATGCAATTAACTGTTATTTTGGTTGCTTGTGGCGTCACAGAGTTAACGAGCTGAAATTAGTAGAAAAACATGGTTTCCTGAACATGTGCTGGGTACAATTTAACATGCATTGTGCAGCACAACAAAATAAAGTATAATAAGTTTATACACAATTTCTAGTTATCTAAATGGTTCAAACGTGGTCCAATAATAACCTGCAGGCAGGAACTTAGTTTTAGATCAAAAACTTGTCTGCATGCATGCTTTCACCAAAGTTCAGATTCACCAGAGGGATTCCTAAATGAAAACATGAGTGAGAGTTGAAGTTAAAAGTCAGAACAATGATAAACACAGTCACTGTATGTACAGGAGCAATAATAATACAGGATTCTATCATCTCTCCACTGATTCATAAACACGTTCTGCAGGTTGGTTGTAATTACTCACCTCGATTTTATGTCCACCTAGACTCTGATGAAGACACATTAGTGTTGAAATGTTATTCTGTTTGTTTACACAATAAAAGCTGATAACTTCATCAGTGACCTACAGCTCTCATCTGTATTTTAGACATTTATGGTCGTATAGCTGCGAGGCACTAATTCAGCCGTTTACTGCTGGATGATGTACAGAGAACCAGATTTTTCTATAAAATCACTAATCAGATCAGTTCCTCTCATCCTAATGACCTCATTGACGGCGTGCTACTTGGATAATGTGACTCTGAAAATCAGAAACCTGGTTTAGATTCATACCTAAGTTTTTAAAAGTTCCTTTACTTCCAACTTTCATGGACAACATCCAAAAAGGAAAAGCGCAAGCAAGCAGTTTTGCACAAAATTACAAGATTAACCTTTGCAAAATGACATAAGGTTTAGCCTGATGAATAATAAGTGTCACTTTCTTTAGGATAAGATGATAAATACTAAAGCTCAGCATGTTTGGTCACTACATCAAATCTGATGCCTTGACAGTGAAGTGAGGAGGTGGTGAGATTACCATAAAGCTGATCATCCATAACATTATGACCCCTTGTCTAATTTTCAGCAGGTTCCTTTTAGCATTTAAAACAGCTCTGAGCAGTCAGAAAATAGACGCCTAAGGGCCTTTTGGATCTTGATATTAGATCCTTTGGTTTTAGTGAGTTGTGTTCAGATTGCTACCATCCACTCAAGAACATTTTTGCTTGTTGATATTTTACTAATATATTTTTTCTTTTATGATTTCCACCAATAAGGCTACATTATGCCATGTACAGATATAACAGACCTATCTCCAAGCTAATTTTGTAATATACATAAAAATAACAAGTTCTAAAGCTACAACTAGGAGTATTAGCTTTCCAGCTTCATGGATCATTTCTCCTCCAGATCCACACAACCTGGGTATCCGCTGCCTGGTCAATGGAGACACAGTCCAGAGCAGCAACACTGGTCAGATGATCTTCAAGATAGCAGCACTGATCGCATGGGTCTCAAAGTAAGTCCAACGTGGTTGGTTCTGCATTTACATAAAACGCATAAAATTTGTTTTATTCAGGATCAGATATTAATAAAGTAACTCAAGTGATAAATAATGAACTGATAAAAATAAAAAATGGTTTGATATAAACAGATTGTCACTGAATCCAAACAAAACAAATGTTTTGTTTAACGACAGAACGAGGTATCATTAAAAATAGATGGGATAAAAATTCAAAGAGTAAAGGAAAACAAATTTCTTGGAATTATGTTTGATGAAGACTTGACCTGGAAGTCACACATTGGTTATATAAATGGTAACATTTCCAAAGCCATAGCTGAATTACATAGTCAAGTTTTGGTTAAATAGTTCTGGTTTGTTAACGTTGTACAACTCACTGATTGTACCTTAATTTATTGTGTAGAAATCTGGGGATCAGTATACAAAACCTATACACAACCTTTGTTTTACAATAAAGAGAATTATTAATAGTCATTGTAGAGATCCCTCAAACCCATTATTTATCAAATATAAAATACTTTAACTTCATGACTTAGTGGATTGGAAAATATTACAAATAATGTAATAATACAAATACTTTACCAACAAATATCCAAAAAATGTTTGAAAAGAGAGTACGTGTTTACATGCTGAAAATAACTGATGTCTTTAAAAGGTTCAGATTTAGAACCACAATTAAAGAACGTTGTATTTCTGTAAAGGGTGTAAATTGTGGAACAACTTTAACAGGGAAATAAAACAAGATCACTAAATATATTTAAAAAATGTATCAAATCAAGTGTAATATGTAATTATGAGAATGTAAATTAAATTGTTTATCAAATGTGAAAATTAGAACAGGACGTGTTACATCTGTGTTTGTTTGAAAGCTCACAGTAAGGATGGATTAATATTTTTCTTTGTAAAAAGAGGCAGAAACGATAATTTCTTCTATCTGCTCCTTTTCATTCTAATTTGTTTAATGTAATGTATATTTTGATTTCAACTTCATAAATAAAAAATAAAGTCTCACTTTACTCAAACTAAATATCAAGTTTTTGTGTAGAAAATTTAGGAAACTAAATCCAAAATAAAACAAACTCATTTAAATCAGACTGAGCTGACTTTTTTTTTCTTCAGATGAGACTTGGTCACCATCACTGGCACTCTTTACTGTAAATCACCCCACCTACTGGAGTGTTGCTCTGATTTAAAACTTTTGAAATGTAACGCCGCTCCCTCCTCCTCATCCTGAATTACTGGCCTCTGTTGTTGGCAGCTCAACACATTTCACAAGACCTCTACAGATAGTTTGGTGTGGTTACTTTTTAAAGCCTTTGGCTAAACTTTAAACACGGGAATGTTACTGTGTGACCTGAAGAGAGTAAATCATTGTTTGATTGTCCCGTTCTATGTTGTGCTGTAGTTTGTGCTTTTCCACGTGTGCACTTCTTCTCTTTCAGGCATGTGACTTTAACTCCAGGAGACGTGTTCCTGACAGGTACCCCTCCAGGTGTGGGCGTCTTCAGAAATCCACCCATTTTTCTTAAGGTGAGTCATGCAAAGTCTTAAAAACCTTGCAATGTTTCCCCCCCTCCCCACTTCCTTTAATTTAACCTAAATGATTATTTCAAAGAAATTTTATTGTACAAGAATTGAATTATATCCCATCAGCATCAGTCTATAGAGTTGTGTTCTGTGACTGAGGATCAGAATGTAGATGTGTGTCCCTCCTTGGATATGCCTCCCCAGCACTGACCCACCACCAAACCCTTCATTCTGACAAACGTTAACTACAGCTTCTCCAGACCCTTTCATGTCACATGAGCTCAAAGTGAATCTGGACTTGCGTAGTTTGGTGTTCTCTGGCAAATACCAGTTGAGCTCCATGGTACTGGCCAGTGAACACAGGGTTTCTATTGGTTTGGTCAGAGACAGTCACACCAGTGACCCACTGGACGTCACTTTGTAGTTTTTGTGGTTGTCTCATTGTTGCCCCTGTTGTTAATTTAAGCAGCTGATGCTGATTAACAACCCCCTCTGCTAATTAACTGACCAGACCAAAAAGCTGTAGTTATATATAAACACATCCCCAAGCTACAAAACTCTGAAAAATTAAAACATTAAGAGGATGTTTCTCATAAAGATGGTGGAACTCAGTTTATTCATAACTAAGTTTTTCTTACTTCTTGTGATGTTTTAGTTCAAGTCTTTTGTATTCAGGAAACCTGCTTTATAACTTCTGAAATGTGCTATTATGGTGTGATCACACCGTCAGATTAAGCTAAAATCCTGTTTTGTTCTGTTCTCAACAAAATGGCAAAAAATATATAAAAAAGAGAAGACACATTTCTAATGAGTATTAAGATCCTATCAAACTTTTCCTCATATGACTCATAAAAACTACAACATCAGAAAGCACAAAGCTGAATTTATCTGGAAACATCACACTTCATTTACTTCACTAAATAGGTCCAAAAATGATTTTGCATGCATTGGATCAGACTTGGACAATTAGTGCAGTGACTCGGTTTCTGTTGGTACAGTGCATGTTCTTCTCTTCCATCCGATTTGACCACTTACACTCATTTTTTTGCCAAATAAAATATAATTCCTCATGCATCACTAGTACCAGACACAGGATTTGGGAAAGCATTGCTTAAAACATGGCACTCCTTTCCCAGTATGTGACATTCCCTGTAACAGAATTATATTCTAAATACACATTAAATTCATTATGTTCATCAGTCAAACAAAGAGATGAAGATGTTTCTGCACATGTCACAGCACCACAGAAGCCCTTTTCTAAAGGCGAATGGTAAAAATAAAATCCTGTAAACAAGATTTTAAATAATCTCAGCATCAGAAAGTGTTGATTATCTGTGGTACTTTTCAACTGGTGTGTTATTAAGTATTGACCATGTTTAGTATCTAACCTTCTAATTAGAGCCAGAAATGTTTCAACTATAAGTTTATTTTTAAAATAAGGTCTCATTCTCAACTTTTCACAAGTGTGAAAACGTATAAGTGCCAGAGAATACGTCTAATTTAAGAATGTCTCTTTTCTTTACAGAAAGGAGACGTTGTTGAGTGCCAGATCGACCAGTTAGGCTCCATTGTCAACAAAGTGGTTTAAGGCCTGAGACGATGATTCTGGGAGGATTATCAGCTGATCAATAAACCACAGTTCTGGTTTCTGTTAGAAAAACCAGCAACAAATGTGTTAAAACTCACATGTTAGTAGGTGAATGTTCTATTTACAATACTTCCATACTAGTGAGGACAAATCTGGTATTTTTACTACATGAAGCTGTGTAATTAGTGAGTCACAGTGAAAGCAGCCACCCAATCACACTATACAGCACAAATCCAGAGCTGGTGTTCTAGTCTGCAGTAATAGTCAGGATAACACACTTTGTTTACATTTTTTATGATTTTAGATGACTCTTAGTTTTTTCCATAAGATTGCTTGTAATAGAAACAAATTACATTTAAAATTCATACAGTGAATTCTGAGTTATGAGCCTGCTTCCTTTTCGTTTTGCACACGTTTTTATTAGTCAGTTCTGAGATTTGCACAATAAAAATCTTAATTACATCCAAAGCAAAATCTGTTCTTTTAATAATGTTACATCTGTATAACAAATCTTTTTAATAGTTCAGATTTTGAATTTAGTTAGAATAATTATTTTATTCTCCAAAGAATTAAACTTTTATGTAGGGATGTCCCGATCCGATCACGTGATTTTGGACTCAATCGGAATCGGACGTCACCTCCCGATCTTGACTCGGGTTTCCTCTACATGCGCCCCGCCAAAATAAAAGCCGCTACGCCTTCAGAAGGAAGTTTGGGTTTTTAAATATATGTTAAACAATCTAAAGCACATGGGATTTATATATAGTCTATATTTGTGCACTTATATTAACCATAATCAGAGTTTGAATCAGTTTCCGCCGGTCCAGGAAGAGGGAGGGGGCCGGGACCGTGAGACACGCAAGCTTATGGAGCAGCGACCGGGTTCGCTGCTCACTCCACTCGTCCTCCCCCTGAACGGAAAGCAAGCACCGACGGGAGTGCTCGGTCTGGAGGAGGAGGCGGCGAGGCCGGCGTGGAGCGAGTCATACCCGCGCTAACTCGTTCCCCCTACGCCGCGTCTCTCTCTAGGCTCAGAGGAGATTCTGCTGAGTGCTGCAGGTACACCACGTCACAACGCCCGCCCTCCGTCGGGAAATAAATTGAGCGATGTTAAGATTTTTTAAAAGCGCTTTCTGAGGAGAAGTTTCCTGATTAAATGTCGCTCCAAAACGCGCACACACTGATGGATTTCTCCAAATAGTCTAAGCAGTTGTTCAGAGCTGCTGCAGTCAGAGGATAAAGCAGGAGGAGTGAAGGAGAAGCTGATGACTTAAGAAATGATCCGGGTCATTGTCAGTAAACAAGTTTGTTCTTTCTGGGCAAAAAATGGAGCAGTGTGTTAAAATAATGTTGACATTTCTGCACCTGAACAGCTGTAGGAAAAAAATTTTTCCTCAAAAAGTTACTTTAACCACAAACTAATTTTGTGCAGAGAATTATGTATTTTATTATTATTATTATCATTATATTTAAACATATATGGATATGATATAATATACAGACAGGATGATTTATGTCTGCAGTGACATCATTTTGTTACTTGTTTGTTTTTATTAGTTAAATATCGACAAAGTAGAACCCAGAAGCAGCAAGTGTGAGTATGTCTGTGGTCTGGAGGCTTTATAAAGTTGATCACAACAACTTACTAAAAAGATCGGATCGGGACTCGGGATCGGCAGATCTTCAAAATCTAATGACTCAGACTCGGACTCGAGGGCAAAAAAACCTGATCGGGACATCCCTACTTTTATGATTTGAATAAAACGTTCACGGCCAAATAAATATCACAAAACGTTTAATTCAGTCGTGTGCTTGAAGTGGTTTGATCTTTTCTGCAGTGAGCAGCCCTTCCATTTTCTTTATAATTTTTGTAGAAAAATCTCCGTCAGCAGCTCGTTCAGCAGATTTTTTAAATCGTACTTGATGCTTGTTAGCTTTGTAAATTTTCAAACTCAAGACTTTAAAATTTCGTAAAGATTCTGGACTCGTTCCAGGCAGCTGTGAGGTTTCAGGATGCTCGGTTTGGACACTAGGGGGCGGTTGAGTCTCACTAGGTGTTGAGCTGCTGCAGCTTTGAGTTTGATTTGAAGGTGAGCAGCAGCTACACTGACTCTCGACTATACAGAAAACTTTAATGCCTGCCAGAAACTGTTCGCATCATCGATTTGTCTCCCCATCGTGGTGTCCAAAGGTCTGCGTCATCGAGCCTCCCTGGAGGTCTGAGTCAGCAGAGAGTGATCTACATTCAGGAGGAGAGCTGCTCAGAGTGATGAGCTGTGTGGACAGATAACTAATATATGCTGTAAAAGAGTTTCACTCACTTGTGCATGAGTTATACTGACTCAAAGTAAGAACTTGTGTTTATTGTCAGCTTGAATATTGACTTGATATTTTTACATGCTGAAAACAAAACTTGAGCAGCTTTTATTACAAAACAAAGTCATAACAGTGACAGATAATCATCTGCAGATTTCTGCTACATTTTTTAGTGAAAAACAACTTAAATTCACTGTTCCATTTTTAAAAACAACAAAATTACAATCCAGAAATGTCTTAACTCTTTCTTTTTTAATGAACAAAGGCTCCCCAACACTAACTGAGAATGAGGTCAGTTTTTGCAACAGAACAAAGCAGAGATGAGGCCTTGAGTCATACTTAACTGCATTAATTGTAGAGGTACTGTGAGATGAAGCGGTGCAGTTTCTCTCTGTTCTCTGACAACTGGAACAAAGGACTAACACCCAGGAAGTCGCCTCCCATCTGACGCGTCTCCAACAGGACCTGAATTAAAAACAATGAACATAAATATAGAAACATTAAGAGTACACAACAACAACACCGCTTCTTGTTCAGTAATGTTTACTCGTACACCGTGAGGGCTCAGCTGATTTATTAGTGTGCTTTTTGAACAAAGATGAATAATCTAAGATGAGAACTTTTCATAACAGTTAAAAAGACGAGGAAGAAAAATAAAGCTTAAGATGTTACATAAAAACACGGTAATATTCACAGAGCAAGGTCTGAAATAAAGAGGCCTTTTTCTTTCATAAACACCAGAGCTGCTTTGACTTGTAGGTCTTAGATATGGTGCCTGCTTGACATCAGACACCAAACACAGGGCTAAAGACTGATAACCTCGATAATAAACTTAATAACCGACACAAGGGACCTTTGCAGATATATGGGTCAATGATGCTCTATTTTTAAAGGAAGCGAATCCCGACCTGCTGCAGAAGCTGAAGGGAACAAACGGTGTCGGTGACATGGAACTGAAAGGAAGTGTGCACAGAATCTGAGCAGCAATGTTCATTTTTAAATTTATGGAAAAAAATTCTGCATCTCTGCACTTTCTCCTAAAGTCTGCCTTCTATGATAATTGTTTCCCCCTTCAGGTCGGAGGGGTAGAGTTGATATTTATCAGCCAGGCTTCCCCTCGGTTTTTTCATTATTCTGTGTTGTTGTTGTTTGTAAACTCTCAGCAGATGGAGACAACAGATGCCCATATTCTTATCTGCAAAAGAAACCATTTTCTCCTACTTTGACTCTATGAAAAACAACTTTTACCGACTTTAAAATTGCAGCAGTGTGATAATCCGTCACAATAAACTTTATCTGTTCTCTTGAAGGTCTTGGTTTAATCCTCAGTTCATTGTGAGAGTTGAGTGTTTCCATATCAGGCCATCTCACGATCCACAGGAAAAATGTCAGAAGAGTTATTAAAAATAACCTTCATTACTTGTTTAACCTTAGTCAAGCATGCTGATAGCTCCCTTCAGTATAATCTGCAATAATTCTTTATAAAATAAACACTTTTCTAACTTTAACATTAACCTCTGTAGTTTTACAATCAGAAGTAACATTTTGGAGTTAGACTGTGTGTGCAAAAATTGGTATAAAGGCAGAATATCCTGAATATTTACTACCGAGATCTTCAAAGTTTTTACTAGTTTTACATAAAGTTCATAAAGTTTTTAACTGAGATTGTATGTAAAACATGAAGCTTTCATATAAACCACGAGTGGAAGCAGAATGAGACTGCGACCCTGCAGGACCTGATACAAATTATGTGGGAGTCGGAAGTTTAAATGTTACTGCAGGCGAGAAAAAATAACTTAAGTTCTGCTGTGACACCAGTTTTGGTATTTAGCCAACTTAATTCACATCTATGTCAACAGCTGAGGTTGACATGTAGAGGAGCAGAAATTTGGTGGCAGATGGCAGAAGAGCTCAATACTGCAGGAACGGTCGTAACAGTTAGAAATCCAGCAGGATTTAGAAGATAAACAGTTCAATGAAGGGTTCTAGATGAAGCAGAAAAGAAAAGTAGAAAATCAACTACATCAAACTGTTTCATTATTGTATGGTTGCTACCCTGTATGGGATGTAACTTGGGGAAAACATTTTTTTTTCACACATTTTTACAGTAAATCCAACAAACAGTTGTAGATTACAATAAATACAGCTCACATAAAACTGGTGTCATTATTTATAAACACAAGGAAAAATTTAATTTATTTTGTCAAAGCTAGGACATTTGGTTTCAGTAAATTATTGGTGCTCTTCACTCAGTGAATTCTTGTACAAAAGACGAATTTGGTATAGAACAGAACGTGTCCATCTTAAAATCAGCTCTGATATCTGTTCTTACTGCATTAAAGTTATTCATTCATAGGTTTGACCTGCATTTGAGATAATCTGTGCAAAAATAAAAAGAAGAACCCTCAATAAAATAAAATTCAGACACTAACTATTCTTCCAGCACCTTAACTGTGGTTTTTAAACCATGCATGTTCTTCACTTCACACCATATAGATCCTATTTAGATAAGGCCAAGTCGATTTGTAATATCGACACCTAAAAAAGAAATTAAAGGCAAATACAACAAAGTTCCACCTATTACTAAATTAACCTGGCATCATATGTTAGCTAGCTCTTTGACAAAAATGTTACAAATATCAGATGCTGGTGAATTAGACGTTCAGGTTTTTAAGACTTTTTCAACAAAATGTTTAAAGTGATTCCTATTCAGAGCCAAGCTGACTCTTCTTTATTAAAGATCTTTTTTTTTTAATTAATTTTTTTTTGTTATTTTAAATACACTTCCAGGGATTTTTACAAACTTTCTATAAAATTCAACCCCATTTCAAACCTTGAAAGCACAGTATTAACCCGAGTAGTTTTCAAGGATTTCCATCAGTCATCTGAACTGTGTGTGTGAACAGATTAACATTAGGATTGAACTTTAGGACGGCTGAATTGCACCTAAACCTTCAGTCTGAGTCGAGCTGTAATTCTCAGCTGACAGATTTAGAGACCCCCCCCCACACACACCTAGGCTGTCACTCACCCCGAGGTCTATTAGTGTTCTAACTGCAGTGTGTGCCGCCTCCTCGGAGCAGCTCTCTGTGAGATACAACACAAAGGCACACATGAATCAAAAGAACAGGCACATTTCCAATATAGAAAACGAGGTCGGGATAACAGAACAAAGCCACTACCAGTGGGACTGTAATTTTTATACTATGTATTATTGAGGGGTGCCATTTGGGTGAATTCTCTCTGTCTTATGTGTTATTTCAGTAATGTGAGAGCATGGGATGCGAGTGTGTGGGAGCTGCTCTGGCTTTCCTCTTTGGCTTCAGCAGATTTGTTAGAACACACTGAATCAGTGGGAGAAGGAAAGGTGACATGCTTTTAAAAGTTATGACACAAAGAAATAGAGGATCTCAGCGAGAGTGTGTGTTTTTGGAAATGGGTGTCAGGTCGATCTCACCATAGTGCTGTTTCTTCTGATTTGCTGTGTCACAGAGATGGGAGTGTATCCGAGATACGAACTCTGCCTCTGCAGTGGGAAAGACAAGAAAATAGAGGCATTACTCCAGCAAAGCAACGCAATGACAGTCTGCTGAGATAGTAGATTGACTCTTTATGCTTCAGTGACGTGCTCTCATATTATATATCTGTGGCTGGTTCAGCAGGTCACTGCAAACGACTAAGGGTGAAAGATAAACATCTGAGAAACATCAATATTCATTTCATCTCCACAGCTACTCCAATATTTTGATTTAAAAGAAAGAACTAAGTCCAGTACTTTCCTCTTTTTATCTGAACCTACTAAAATAATTTCAAAGCAAATCTGATCATGTAAAAACTTACGACTGCTCTTTGATTAAAGACAACTTTCCCTTAAACAGAGCATTTGTACCAGCCACAGTAGTGTCCATCAGGTCCAGTGCCGCGATGGTCCAGCAGAGCGTCCTCAAATGTCCAGCTAACATACTGCAGAGGAAGAAGAGCATGTCTGGACACTGACTTGGCTGGCTTATCTAGAAAAGAAGACGGGAGAACAAAGCAGGAGAGAAAATCAGAATGAGGAAGTGTGGGAGTGAGCAAAGTTTTTCTACTACACTCAGCAGATAGATGGAACCATCTGCCAGGAAGATGAACAACAACAGGAAGCAGCTGTTTGAAGTTTAGAAAGATTTCTTAGAAGTTTCTGCATTTTTTAACATGGGGCTCATACATTTAAATGATCGAAATAGCACACATTACAACTATGTGTCTTTTTAAAGAGGAAATGTGGAGACATACTAGGGATGTGCAAGAAAAACATGACAACACAGGACATATGTAAAGTCTATGTCTCTGTATTTAATTAGGAGAAAAAAGTTTTGACCCTTTCTGATCTACAGAACCAGTCAAATTTTACTTAATTACCACAAAGAACATTATTGATAAATTAATACATTTGTCTCTTTAACCATCTTTAAAATACATTTTCCTTTAAAATACAAAACATAACAAAATGTCCTAATGACTGTGAAACAAATCACCCACATTTTAGTAATAAGTATAAAAACATTTCAATTCCATACATCCCCCAAAGAACATCAGATCAGTGTGAAGGTTTCAAACATGATAAATGATAGCCCATCATACAGACTCTTATGCACATAAAGCTTTGTACTGATGGGTTTTTAATTCCTTTTCTTCAGTAATGTACAATAAATATCTGAGTGCTTGGGGACCTACTTCAGCTAACAACTGTTTACCTTGTTTCTCAACTGCAGTGACCACAAGTTTAAATTTGAACCCATGAGACCAAAGCGCTCGTTTTTACTGATCTAAAGGTAATTACTTGTGTTTCTTGGACCAAACAGTTCTTTTCCTGCTTCTGCAGATCCCCCCTTAGTAGTGCAACAGTTTTACTATGAAGGCCTGATCCACACAGTCCCCTCCAAACACTTGATGTTAAGATGTGTCTGCTGTTTGAACTCTGGGAAGCATTGATGTGGGTTAATCCACAGCAGAGGGGACTCAGTCCACCTCTCCTGGGGCGGTCCGCTTGAGAGCCAGTTTCATCATGGTGTTTGATGGTTTGTGTGAGTGCACTTGAAGAAACTTTTTTGACATTTTTTGAACTGACAGTCCTTCATGTTTTAAGGTAACAATGGGCTGTTATTTCTCTCTACTGAACTGAACCCTCGTTACTATAATGTGAAATAGAACAGTACTCACTTTTAAAAAAAACAGATCTTCATTTTCTGACAGAAAAGAGTGCATTTTTAATGAATCCCACTTTAAAAACAAAGGCAACAAGTGGAACACAAAATACTGTCTAAACATCATTATGAACCACAGCCACAAAGAAAATACACTAAATTATTTAGACAAGGATTCTCACACACTTATTCTTCTTAATATATTTTCAGAAGCTGAAAGTCTTGCTATAAAAGCTGTAGTAAAATTAAATTTTGCAATGTGGGAAGCCATTAAATGGGAAGTTTATGAAATCACTTCTGTTAAAATTGTAATACAAAAATATGAGCAGATATTGTACTGTGAAGCGCAGCTGGTCTGTGAAATTATCTAATATTTCTTAGTCATCATTAAAGTCTCTCAAGATATAAATGCCTCTAGAACTTCAGAAATCCAAACAGTTTGTAGCAGGTATTATAATAGCTTCTGTCATTAACATATATAAACCTATTTATTGGCAGAAACTAGAAAAACAAAACTATTTTGCATTCAGTCTTTTACAAAATGTGCACACAAATGCACATTAAAGGTGTAACTTTTGCTGACATTTTAAAGTGGAGCTTATCCAACTGTTTCTGAGCAGTTGCATGCAAAAACATACGACTAAAATGGAAATGTACAATCCGCTGCACAAACAAGGGCAGACAGGCTGCTTTCTTAACAGATAACATCACTAAGTGTAATATTTAGAGTCCAAATAATATAAAAAATATTGCATCACATACCTCCAAAAGAACACAACCATCTAGACACAAACACCAGTAAGATTAAGCCATAAGATAGATGTTCCAGTTTGTAAAATAAAGTTAATAAAGAAAGCAAACAAAAATGTAAAAAGATTGCACCATTGATCTAAAGGAATAACAGGTTTTTCTCTAAAACTAGGAGTATTTTTATTTATTTACATTTCTCCTCTGCTTGCATAACTCAGACAAAACATAAATAAATAACACAATACACACAAATAAAACAAGCCTTTTGGAAAAACAAACATGCTTGTGAGTAAAATAAATCTTTTAAAATCTGAGTAGAAGTCTTATCTCTCAGCCTCCACAACAATCTGCTTTTCCAGATAACTAGTTATTGCACTGGTTTTACTGGACTACTGCCCAGCGCTTGTGACTGACCTCTTGAAGTGAATTAATTCCAAAAAATAATATAATAAAAACAATAAAAGCAGGTAGGAAAAGAGGTTTTGGATTTTATTAGTTTATTACTTGATATGAAGGTGCTTTATGTCTTCAACCAGCACCTGATCTGAGGGCAGCACAACAGTGGAGTCGGGAAAAGAGGAGATAAAAGATGTGTGAACAAAAAAAGTTGTATAATGAGGTTGAGGTTGGTTGTTAAACGGACAAAGCTGAAGTCAGAGGATTGTATACCACTGTGGGTATATATTGTTTTACTGGAATAATGTAGTGAAATCAGTCAATAAGATTTTATATGAACATACTGAACTCACATATAAACTTTAAAAGTCTTGACCTCTCATATAAACTATTTCAGGACAGAAAAGTGCCAATAAATAAGATCAGAAGTTCTCAGTGGTTAAACATCTCCAGGCTGAGGCTCATCAAGCCGTCTCCTCGTCTCACATTAGAACTGAACATGTCCAACTTTTCCAAAGAGATGGAAATTTGATAATTTACTAAAAAACATGACATAGTTCGAGTCTACACATTAAAAACCTGCTTGGTCATCTAAGGGTTAAATACCTGCTCCTTTTTGTGACATGATACATGTGCCGTGTTTTTGTTTAGGAAATAACACAAATACACAGAACATATAGAAGAGTCTAGTTGTCTAATACTAAACTTTTGTGGGACTTTTTATTCCATCCTGTGTTAGGTTGAGATATATATATATATATATATATATATATATATATATATATATATATATATATATATATATATATATATATATATATATATATATTAGTGCTGTCATGCGATTAAAAAAATTGTGCGATTAATTAATTATGATCTGTAATTAATTAATCTAATTAATCACATTTTTAATCGCATCTAAAGAAATGGCTAAAGAAAGCCCTCCTCTTGAGTTATTGTCATTTAAATTCATTAAATGATTGTGTCAGACCAGTAGATTGATATATAACAACATAAAGTGTCTTTCTCAAGTAATTTATTGTGTTTAACAGACTTGAACAGATTCAGTCCCAGTGCAACCATTACTTTGGTCAGTGGACTCAGTCTGCAGCAGCTCTGTTAACCCCTCATCTGATTTTAGTTTATGTTTTATCTGCTGTAAAGCACATTGTGCACATTGGGCGCACAACTTGAATACAGGGGTGGAGAAAAGGGGCTGAACTGTTTAAAAAGAGCCATACTATCAACCCTACACCTAAAAACAACAGCCAGTATCCATTTAATATAGTGCAACATTGTTTTAGACAGTATAAAAATACAGGATCAAAACTGACTTTAAAAAACGAGCAGAGGACACGTCCCCCCTGCACCCCCCCAAACTACATCCATGTCTTCCATCGGGCACCGCTGACTGGACCGGTTCATAACACCGCCAGTCCAGCGGTGTACTAGGGCTACTGGTAACCAGTGGTCAGCGCTGTGCTGGACAAGCGGTGGAAGCTGTGAGCCAGCCGGTCGCGCACCGGACCAGCTGATATTTAAGGCTGAAATACACCAGCGATCAGCGCTGCGCCACGTCGCGCCGTTACATTGAATAAACCATTGTAGTCCGTCAGATCACTCAGTGTAGGCTACTAGTGATCAGCGCTGTGCTCCACAAGCGGTGGAAGCTGTCAGCCGGTCGCGCACCAAACCGGCTGACAGCTACGTGTAATCAGTGATCAGAGCTGTGCTGGGCTGACGGTGGTCATTCCGGTCGAGTAGCTCGTGAAATGAGCAGGTCGTTTTAATTTGCACTTCCTGTTGCAGCGGGTTCAGATAAATAGCGCTCTACAAGGTGATGCCGGTTTCATAACACCGCTATGGCATCAGCTGTTTGTTTTGTCTCGGCATCATGCGTAGGTCACGTGATCACTTCCTGAAAGTGAGGGGCTCTGAGCCTCACAGAGCTGCTCAGTGACACACAAACACCGCGAGGAGACCAGCTCAGCACACACACATCACTGCAGCGGCAGACTGCAGGCAGAAACGGTCAAGCGATTAAAAATGCGATTAACAGAACTGGGGGTAACTATTGATGAAGAGAAATGGGGGGTCATTTGTAATCAAACAAAACGAATATCTATTTGTAACCGTGCTAGGCTGCTACAGTTTAAAATTATTCATAGATTACAAATATCTCCTAATAGAAGACATATAATGAACCCTCAATTCTCTCCTGAATGCCCTAAATGTAAATCAGCAGTGGGTACATATACTCACTGTGTCTGGTTCTGTTCTAAGATACAGATGTATTGGCAAGATGTTCTAAAGGATATGAGTATTATATTTGGTCTTGCCTTGGACTGTGACCCTGTCTCGCTGATTTTGGGTTTCAGAGACAGTAAAATCAATCCTGGATCGAGAAGACTATATGATATCCTCACTTATGCTGCACGTAAGAATATTTTTCTTTCATGGATCAGTGACAAACCTCCTTCTAAATCTCGTTGGCACAAACTCATCATGGAGCTCTTCCCTCTGGAATACCTGACTTGCCTCCTCCACTCCACAAAAAGACACTTTTTACAAACTTGGACTCCTTATCTTCGTTTTATTAATTCTACTTTGGCTTCTATATTAAACAGCAGTATTATAGAATGAGTAGCTGTGAATGTGCTGAATATGTACCCTGAATGGCATCCAAATCTTTTATGCTGAGCTTTTTCTTTCTTTCTTTCTTTCTCTTTTTTTGTAAATTTATTTATTATTATTATTATTGTTATTATTTTGTGTGTGTGTGTGTGTGTTCTGTTTAAATTTAAAAAGAAAATAAATATAATTGTTAAAAAAAAAATGCGATTAACGCGATTAAAAAAAATAACGCGTTAATTAGGGCTGTAATTAATTAATCGTAATTAACACGCTAATCTGACACCTATACACACATATATATATATATATATACACACACTGTATATGTGTGTGATTGAAGTCTAGTGCAACAGATGAACCACAAAGATTCCTACATTGTTCAAGGCTTTTTCTTTAGTTTTCTGTAAAATGTTTAAGTACATGGTTGCTGGGCACCTGCTGCCTGTCCTGATGTGCTTTCTCTTCTAAAAATATTGTGTTGTAAAAAGATGAGCAGAATGGCTGATCAGGTTAATTCATGAAGTGCAAAAGGAGAATGCTAAATAACCAACAGAGATGTTGTCTTTCAGAATTTACGACAAAAACTTTTCTGAAAAGAAAAAAAATCGATTTAGAGATTCAGCTTTGAAGGTCTTGGTCAAGCAAACATTCATTCCAACCCCTGGAGAAAAAAATGGTCTGACGCAGTTCTGAGAGGATCATCCAGCAGGTTGGATCACCGAGTCAGTCTCCTCCACATGTTAAACTCTCCACAAGCAAGCAATACCTGAAACACCCGAGGTTGAGCCCATGTGCTTTGAAGGGCACTGTAACACGTGTGTGTGCATATTTATACCATCCTCCAGCATCACAGTGTGAATCTATTTACACAACTTTGCAGCGAGGCTTGCCTTCCCTATATAAAACAAAAGGTAATTTTACTTTTAAGGCAGACTGTTATACTTACGTTTAGGGTAAAGTCAAGTAATGAATATATTTAGAATGAAGTTTTAAAAATGATAAATGTAATGTTCTCCGAGGTGACAGAAACATTATAGTGTGTGAGTGTTTGTGAATAGATGAGTGGGAGGCAAATTGTAAAGCGCTTTGATATAACTGCAGCCCATTTACCAGTCCACATCCCAAAATGATCTAATATGAACAACAACCTGTAGCCAAAATGTTCCATTATTAGTAGATTTTTGAGAGCCTGCAATATGCTGTGAGTAGATGACCTCTTTCATTTCTGTGTCAAGTTCAATGTTCCCCTCACTGTTATAACCATCTAGTGTAGAAATACACATTTATGTTTGAGAGTGCAGTTTGATTCATTTAAAGTTTATAACAAGTAGGAGTGACAGGAAGGATCATTTCAGAGAACAGATAGAAGAGATGGCATGAGGATGCAGGGCTCAGTTTAAAATGCCAAAATCGTATAATGAATGTTTTAATATATAAGTAATAATAGTACAATGTTATGAAAACTTGATTAGGAAAACATAAAAAATTACTTAGCGTTTTAGATAATTCCACCAGCCTTTATTATGGCAGCTATTTGGGGATATTTCTGACTATTTGATCAGATCTTTTTGTGTGGTGGAAAGGATTCATTGTCTTATTTGATTTCATGCTCTGAACATGTTAGGGAGTTTGTATAAAGCACCCTGAATGTGGATTGAAGGAAAAATGTCCACTTGCTTCTGATCATCATGCTCCCTTTTTAGAATTGGTTTCACATAAAACTATTCAGTTTTTAATATGGAATAAGTTGCCATAACAAAAAAAGACCCATTGTATCAAGAGTTCTGCACTTTATAATGAGATAGAATAAAAGTCTTTCTTGCTAAAAAGAAGAAAAAAGCACCCAGCTGACTGATGAAGGCAATGTTTCAGTAGCCGCTTTCATAAGACACACCGTGCCGGCAAATCAGCGTAATGCTGCCGCCACGGTGTGTCTTATGAAAGCGCTGTGGCGGCATGGCGATGCGGGATTTTTGCGGCATTTGTGCCGGCACGCTTGGTAGTAATATTACCGCAACGTCGGACTTGTGAATGAAGATTACGCCTTGGCGCAACAGAGGGAGGTGTCACTAATAACGTAGCAAAAGTGATCCGACCCCCGACCAGAAAAAGTATTTAAAAATCAGGTAAACATGGGAAAGCTGTTGCGCATTTGTAAACACTCAGCAGAGATGGCAAACTGGAGCGACACTGAGATCCGGGTGCTTCTGGCTGAATCAGAAGTTACCCGTCTGTTTATACAAGCGCTTCCATCTCACGTCTCTGTACCCTGCGCGTTGACAGCGCGAAGACCGCCCCCATACCTCCTTTATACCGCCACCGAGAAATCTTTTGTGAAACGCACATGATCGCTCAACATTACCGGCACGGTCTGACCACTTATGAACGACCAAAGGCTCCCAGATGCTGGCTCAGGTTTGCGGCAAATTGCCGGCATTGTTTTCTGAAAGCAGCTAGTGTATAAGATTCACACAGGTTTAAAAAGATTCTTTGACAGTCACTCCAAAGTCACTTTGCCATTTTCAGAAGACCTGTTCCAGCATCTTGAGCAGTCTATTTGGTCCCCCTGGAAGTAGGTTGCCATGTACCTTTGAAAATCCCATGTAATGGTAGCATTAGGTAGACTCAGACCACTAATTGACATTCAAGATATGCGATTCATGCATGTTGAAGCTTTTGTAATGGAAATTTAGTTACTTCAAAGTTCTTTTTCATGTAGTATTTTTGGTATTCTTGTACGTGCCCTGTAGGTACTGCAGTCACCCCAGAGCACGGTGTGCACGTGCATCAAACGTTTTATAACATTTTATAACCCCGTGCTTCTATGAAGCATGTCAGAGAGCCAAAGGGGGCCCACAAAGAGCTTGTGTACCTTGTATGAGTGCAAGTCTTGCTCCTCGCAGTCGGAGTCGCTGTGATAAGGGTCGTCAGTGGTGGACCAGGTCAGCGTGCCCTCCCTCTTCATGATATCACAGATGGGAAAATCTCTTGGAATCTACTCAAAATAAAGCACAAAAACCAGCAGCAGTTAGGGCTGGGTGATCTGATGAATGCTTTGGCTATTAGTACTTCATAATGAAGTCTGACACTTAAATCAGTAAGAGATGAAAAAACAGGCACTGTAATTTTGAAAATATAACTTTTTTCCTCTTAGTTCTGGTTTTAAATCAAAATATGAACAAACTGTCCGATTGTAACAGCATTATCAGCTGAAAAAGACTTAGGGTTAGCAGCATGAACTCTCTAGGACTTCTACCTCATCGGTACGCTTGGCCTACCAACCACCTTTAACACATTATGGACTGATGACTGTTGGACTGATTGTGACTATTTGGAACATATATTGTTCAATCTAAATACTGGAGGCTGAGCTCTGAGACTTTTTATTTTATTTATACGTAATTATACATTTTATTATAAGCATCAAATTAAATGAAAACAGGGTAATGTGACTGAATAAATAAATAAAATTCACAAACGAAGAGTTAGAAGCAACATCAAATATTAATGTATGAATAAAATGCATAATAAATCAAATTTTTTAATTATGAAATTAACTTTAGGCAATATATCTTAAACAACAGCAAAGTTACAAATCAGGTAGGCTGCAAATGTACAACTTTCAGAGATCTTTAATGTTTCTTACTTCCTCCATGATCAGGATGCCACAGCGGACCAGACTGTCAACGGCATCCAGAGCGAAACTCTGGGACGACTGACAGGGCTGGAGACAGAAACAGAGTGAAAAGTAGGGAGCTCTGTGGTGAAAAAAGCAAAAACACTTTCAGTCTATCACCTATCTAAGAAACACAGAGGAAGACAGCTGACAGAAAGCATAAGGTCTGGAGTAGAGTTGTAGCAAAGATCATGGAGGGAAAATGAGATGTAGTGAGGGGTGGGGATGACAGTGGGGAAGATATTTTTTGGTGAGAAATGAGGCAAGAAACAAAGCTACAAGCAAAGGAGACAAGAAAAAGCAGCTGCCGAAATGAAAGGTGGGCAAACAGAAAGGGAAAGTATTAGTGGCTCGGATTCTAAGCCCTTGAAGTCAGCCTGATGAAGCATGTACATTCACAAGCGCACACACACATACGGAATACACACAAACACAATGCAAAACCTCTCTCTGGCTGAGATAGAGGCAGCAGAGCAGGATGAATGGTTGTTCAGCTCCATTAAACATCCATTGAAAGAGACACACAGGGTGTGTGTGTTTGTGTGATATGAATACAAACTCACTGGCATGACGCCCAGAGGCAGGAGATGGCAAAGCTGCAGGGCTTTCTCCGTCAGTTCGGACTGACCAAGCACCACATCAAACTCCATGTCACCTTTGACCTCTTCTCCCTGCACACCGTCAGTCCTGACCCTGCTGCTGACGCCGGCGTGGACCACCTCGCAGAGCATGGCTGACACTGCGCAGGCTGTAAATAAAAACTCTGATTGACTGATAGTTCAACCAAGCACACTTAAAAAAAAAAGACACAGAAGCCAAAACTGGTTTGTATCTTACAAATTCACACAGTTTATTTAAAAAACACAGGAGAAATACCCTACTGTACTTAAAACATTTAATTTATCTCCACCAACAATGCTAAAAGAGCAATACAGTAGCCATGGTGTCACCTCAAACTGCCTACAAAGACTACAATTAAATTTAGCCAACAGATAGCTCTGGGCTGAAGGAAGAGCAGATACAAGACTGTGGTAAGAATGTGGGATTCTGGGCTTGCTGCCATTCAGTGATTACCATATATTACTGAAGCACATTATGCCGTGTGCAAAACCCTACTACTAGAAAGAAGCACACTGACTAAATAAAACATTTCCATGTATTTTTCAAATACCAGCTGGTAAAACTGGCATTCTGGGGAATAAAACAGCATGTCTGTACATGTAAACACAAGTATGCCTGTCAGTGATGACAATTTGACCTTTTCGTACAACTCACTCTGGCGGCTATGCTCAGCTGTTAAATATACAGGATGTATGGTAAGTGACATACACTTGCTGCTATTATTGACTCAGTAATAGATATTTTTTATTAAGAAGAACAAGCTCCCTCTTGTTTAATGATACAGTTTGAACATGTCCCTTGATATTTTATGCAGTATCTTTTAGTAGACATTGTGGATCAGCTTAAAAAAGCTTAAAACTCTCTTGAAATTCAGTTTTTTCTTTGCTTTTCAGCAACATTTCAAGTAATAAGTTGTGATTTATTTATTTTTTCCAGAAGAAGGCTGCAACTGGACTCCTACTACATCTATACATGCCATAATAAAATCTAAAAAGTTAAGTTCCAACTAGAGCAGAAAGTTACTGCCTGACTTTGTAAAACTCTTTGACTGCAGATGTACAAATTTGATGGCCTCTGGGCATTTTAATGCTACTGTTACATCAAACATTGAGTTCCAATTAACTGGCATTCAATGAGTTTGCGTTATGACTTGTAAGCATGTAGTGGATTAATCATCATGCTGGTTTTAACACTTATAATAATCAATCAGGGCTTTTGTTTTAGATTACTTTTAGGCACATCCACTGTTTAGAAATGCTACCTCAAGGTGTGTATTTTTCAGGGGGCACTGATTGACACATCTGCACATTTCTCCATGTGTCAGTTTCTATATTTTAGTGGAGGAAATTAAACAAGATTGGCATGCATAGTGCTCTGGCACTGCAAAAAAACACTAAACATAAAAAATATTTTTTATAACTTCAAATGCTATCTCTTAAATTGGTTAATTCCACATTGATATGCCAAGAGTCAGACCAACTGCCAAGGCCTCCCACGTAAATTAATGCGCCTAGAGAATACAGAGTCTCAAGATAATTTTTAAGTTTTGCAGGGAAAACTAAACAAATTAAATTCACTTAAAGACACTCACCACCAACAGCTTCAAGTATAAATGTGTGCAGCACCGTCCTGGCCTGAAGGGAGAGGTGAAGGGTGGAGGCTAATGAAGGATGAGGCACAATAAGAGGGTCCTTCCTAAAGGAGACAAAGAAAATACATGATTTCTGTGTGTTTCCTACATCTCAGCACCCACCCACCCCGAAACAACAACCTGGATGGCAATGCAGCAGTGATGAGGTGAGGAGCGAGCAGAGACAAAGAATAGTGGACCACCTCTGGTAAACCTCCTCCAAATCCAACATCTCTCTTTCTGAAGAGGAGCTCTTCCGTGAGCCAAGCCACATCACGACACAGGACAGACGTACTCACACCCTGAGGACCACAGGAGGAAGATGCTTAGTTCCAAAACTTGATGTGAGCATTAACCATCTGGAGATATTCGGTAGACTGGTGGGTATGACTCAGAAAATCACCGTCATGCTCTAATACACAAACTCAAAAATTAATTTGGTTTGCGAGTCTCTTGGAGTAATGATAGATATTTATAGGGGCAGATTTTAACACAGAAAGCAGCAAAGGGAGATTTTATTTGGTACATGTACCTTGCGATGTCTGTACAACAAAAGACTAGAAACAACGCTGGTGGACATCACAACCATGCAGGAAGTTGCTGCTAGACAAAAAATATACAGTAAATCAATGAAGTATCATTTTCTTACATTAAAACTAGAGTTTAAGATTAATTCAGGAATCAGCAGGGTTTACACTATCCTGGACTTACAGTAGATGAGATGTAGGATGATGGCAATGCTGAGGTCTCTCTCTGTAGGATTCTTCTCATGTTCAGATGAAGGCAGAAGCCACAACATCTGTCTTTTACCAAACACAGTGTGAGCTCTTTAAGGAAAAAGTAAAAAAAAAAAAGTTTTCTTCAGTTTGCCACATTTTCTAAAGGTTCAAAAGACCTTTAATTTAAAAACTTTTCAGTGTTTTTATCAAACAAATTTTACCCCTCAGAGGCATTTACAATATTTAAGTCCTTCTATAATTATTTGTCAGCCAATTTTAGGCTTTACTGAAGTTCCCTTCAATCGCCCCGAATTACAGGAATCAAGGTAAAAACAATGCAATCCAGAGTAATTTAATCCCATTATTATTCACACTACTTACACCCTATCAGAGCTATTTCACTTTGAAAATGTTCAGATGTGAAAAACACACAGGGTAGCTTTTATAGCGAGCTAGCCACAGGAAACGTTTTAGTTGAAACATTTAACATTAATTGATTTATTAAAAGTGTTCCTGCAAAACAAGATAATGGTTGTGTCTGTTTCAAAAGCTGAATGGTAACATTAAACAAAACCCAGTCGAGTTTTTTTAAACAAGAGAACTAATGTAGTCAATTAACATAATATCTAAATTATTGAAAAAATCAAATCAGTGAGAAATGTGTTCATGAAAACAAATTAAATACTTTTCATTAAAGTAAATAATTTGTTCTTTTCATCTACTGGTTCTGGTAATTTTCTTCAGTATTAATTAAACAGCTGAATTATTTTTTGAGAAAATAAAATAAGATTACATTAGAACAGCATTCACCTCTAAACCATCTTTACAGATGTTTGTAGATATTTCTTATAAAAGGTGAAGTAACTCAGCTTAACTTTTCTTCCCACGCAGTGAGACTTTTGACGTTAGTGGACCGTAATCTAATGGTAAATTTGAAATCACTGAAGTGTATCCTTTTTATAAAAGTGAGTGCACAGCAACCAGACAATTAAACAGACAAAACCAACAACAAACATTCCAATTCTTCTGTCACATAAAGCCCTGGATTAGTCATTATTTGTTGCTTATATGGTCAAAGTTTAACCAGGGTTTGTTGAATTGTTTATTGATTTTGTGGCTGATGCCACATTAAAGTGACAAATTAATAATTGGAATTACAACATGAATTATAAGATGTGATAAGCTGTAATTAAAAATATAATGAAAGTGAAGGTAAAGTTAGTTTAAGCAAACTTTAAAAGCAAGACGTGTGCTATAAAAAGGAAATCGAGATGTAAAACTATTGTGACTTTCCAGTTTTGAGGTGAAATGAATGCAGTATGACTCAAAGCTGGGTGGAGGTGAAGATGAAGGGATGTTGGATAATTCTCTGAGCTGAGAATGAGACAATAATTCCCTGCACATCTGAACACCTCAAAATTAGACAACTTTCAAAGATTTTGAGTAGTAAATTCAGACACCAAAATACATAGTTTTCAGGTAGAGAAGGATTATTTTCATATTATGCTGTTATAATGTTACATCAGTAACTATGTGGTTGTATTTTCCACAAAAGCAGCTGTTGAACAAGTGTTTGGTGGGCTGCTCATGCTGTTACTACGGTAACCCCAGCTGTCGTCAACCAGGATAGAAATTTGAAGGCTTTTAATAGCCTGTGAACTCTCAGAAAATATCCATTGTAGACCTCCAGCCATTAGAACACGTAACCGTGAACGGCAATAAAAAGCATGTTGAAAAGCAAACATTCCTGGTAAACACCAACAAACAGTTTAATGGAAGACTTAACCTTGTATTTTCTGTGAAGCATTGACGTAGAAATAATTGCAGGTTGATCACTCAGAACTTGATGGGTGATCAGATTTTTCTGCCACTTGTGTTGGGAAACACTGGCATAACACAAGTAATGTACCCATCAGCCTCTCGTTAGTGAAGGGATGAGTCCAGTGGCAGCAGAGGGAAACACCTATTGACTAGGGGTACTCAAATATAAAACTTAACGGGACACACTGATGTCTTTGTGGTCCAGTGGGCTTGCTAAAATCCTGCTCCCATACAGCTGCCAGAGCACGCAGCTACGTAAGTTAAAGTGAAACTTAAGGCCAGCAGCTCTGCTCAGACTGCAGCTTGTCGAGCTGTGCGAAAGACTTGTGATGGCGACGTGGATTTAGTGAAAGAATTACAGCTTGAGGTCATGCGTACCCCTGCTATAGACGGTAGACGTAACACATGTATGCAAATTAGCATAGTGACAAAAGGATGCATGCATTATTTTTGGCAACTCATGCACACCGCTTATGTGCACCCCTGGTAGTATTTATGACTCTTAAATAGATATGCAGAAGAATATCGAGTGTAGCGAATGTGGTTTTGATGATGAACAGGACTTGCTGTGAAACAATTGATCTTGAGTGTACTTTGTGAATAAATATTTGCATAATGAAGGCCTAATGTTCATTAACCCACTCAAGATTCTTTGTGCAGTTTTTACATAGAAAGAAAAAAAAAATGCTTCAAAGCTAAAACCTTACCAGGCAGAAATAAAACCCACAGCATGCTTTTTATGTAAAAAATGGATAGACAGCCAAAAGTGCTCACATGCTGGTAACAATCCGCCATTCTTTTCCTCCATCACTTGCCACATTTTTACTGAAAACACTTTTCGGCAAGCCCCTCTCCGAGATGAATTAACATATGATGGGAGAAGCCACTTTGCTCGTTAGGCGCCAAGCAGAGATTGAGCGGGGGATGTTATTTTCTTTCTGTTATCTTTTTCACTGGCAGACTGTAATGTAGATGGTAATTGGACCAAGTCTAAGAGGATGAAAATCTCATCAGGGCTTGCATCACATCTGTGCCAGATTTAAGGTTTAGAGGAAAGTTCTTCAAAGTTTAAGAGAAAAGAACTTTGCAATTTCACAGATGTTAGATAAAAACAAAACCCATTTGTGAATCCCATTGTGGTTCATTCACATCCAGTTTTCACACTTGTTCGTGCATGCAGGTAAGCACGCAGGTGGTTTGATTACCTGTTGCTGAGGATAACAGGCAGCAACAGGTCCTGTAGAGGGAGCCATTCATCTATTTTGCACCTCCCTGATTCGCACATCTCCTGCAAACACAAATACACAAAAGGATAATGTACATACATGTATTCTCCTCAAGCTGAAAAGCAGAAACTCTAAACCATTTAACACTGATGTTTTTGTTAGCAGAGTTCAGAAAGTAGAGAAAGTTTGTATTTGATCCATTCCTCTTTTATTGAAAACATAGTTTTAAGTTTATTAGACTCACCAATCAAAAAATAGTACAGCTCTCTAAAGCCTTTCTGTAATCAATTCTACTTTCAGGAAGGTTAGAAAGTCCAAGCTGCTGGAAAAACATTGATTTAACTTTAAATCACTTTGGTGTGAGAAGTTTGTAGTGATTTATATTGAAAACTCTTGTAATGCGCTTAATATAACATGCCTCCACTCGAGTGAAACAAAACGTATTTTTATGGGTCAAAAGAGGATTTGATTAAGGGTAAAGTTTAAATAAATTTCCATTTTCAACACTCGTTTGTAAAAGCAAATTTACTTGGACCACTTCTAAAGGTCAGAGTGATTTATGACAAGGCTTTATTGTTTGTCATCCAAATGCTTATAAATCAATGGCATCCTGTTCAGGAGCCAAGACAGCTCTATAGAAATCTTTAGGCATGAATATGATTCTCTGTCTCAAACAGCATTTATAGGATGGACTTTTTAAAAATCTGGGTAAAGAGTAAAAAGTCTTCTTCACGGATGTGCTCACACTTATCACTGTTTTACATTTTAATGAGGTTTCATAATTAGAGACTGTTTATTTGTATTAGCATCTTTAAAAAAATTGAGAAAAAAGAGCATCTGTATCTTTTAGTTGGTCACCTTTAGAGAAAAGGGCTGGGCAAGATGGATCATCACACTTCCTTCTGGTTTCTTCCAGAGAAGAGACAGCAGCCACTGCAACACAGATCTTAAGCCAACCTGCACAGATATTAAAATTATTTTCCATACAGTCAGACATTAAATAATTTATATATCTGCTTTAAGGATGGACATTTCTACAATGATAATTCTAATGGTGACGTACAAGAAGATAAGCAGCGTGTATGAGTGCATGCATGAATGCAAGAACTGCGTGTTCAGTGTTTTATGTGTGCCGTGTCTGAATGACAGAACAAAATGATGGGGCTAGGACCTTATTATAGCAATTAACAGAGAGCAACACCCACTCTGTAGTAAAGTCTCCAAGTGCAAATATCAGAGGGCAGCTTTTATGGTGACTAATAATGACTAATAGCCATCAATGATGCCTTGAAAAAAAAAGATCTGTAAACCGTAGCTAATCAGTCAGTGCTGGCCAGAAATTAGAGAGCATAACTCTGAGAGGCTCTAAAAGCTGGAACATTGCCGGAATTGTTTTTCCTCTAAACCTTAATGTGATACTATGAACCCCTCTAGGACAAACCTGAGAGAACTGCATCCTCATCACTGATCATTTGAGTCTTAGCTAAGTGAGAAATATTTGTAGTCTAGTGTAAAATAAGTTGGTGGCAATTAACACAACCATCTGCTTTAGTACTTTTTGGAGAACCATTATCCATTCAACCAATGTTTTGCAGTATGTAGATGGAAAGCATAATGGCGTTATGGATTCAGAGGATCTGCACCTTTACCACCCTGCCGTGAACACGCAGTACACAAAATACAATCTGCTCACCCTTCAAAAAACGAATAGCTGAAGTGGCGTAAACGCCCACCTCAACCATATGGCTGATACAAACAGCGATGCAACTCTAAACTGTTTGCTTCAGCAAATTCATGCTTTGTTTGATTTGTCCCAACTCTTTCCCTCCTTTTGTGTCAATCATATGTAAGTGACCATTTTAAAAAGTACCGTGCATCCAGAAAGTATTCACAGCGCTTCATTTTTCCCATATTTTACTATGTTACTAATTCCAAAATTGATTAATTTTTTCCTCAAAATTCTACACACCACACTTCATAATGGTAATGTGAACATGTTTTTTTTTTCTTTTTAGATTTTTGCTTAAAAAAAAAAAAAACCTGAGTATCACGTGTACATAAGTATTTACAGCCTTTGTTCAATACTTTGTTGATGCACCTTTGGCAGCAATTACAGCCTCAAGTCTTTTTGGACATGATCCCACCAGCATGGCTCACCTATCTCTGGGCTGTTTGGCCCATTCCTCTTTGCAGCTCCTCTCAAGCTCCATCATCAGGTTGGATGGGAAGCGTCGGTGCAGCCATTTTCAGCTCTCTCCAGAGATGTTCAATTGATTTTAAGTCTGGGTTCTGGCTGGGACACTCAAGGACATTCACAGTTGTCCTGAAGACACTCCTTTGATATTTTGGCTGTGTGCTTAGGGTTGTTGTCCTGCTGAAAGATGAACCGTGGCACCAGTCTGAGGTCAAGAGTGCTTTGGAGCAGGTTTTCTTCCAGAATGTCTCTGTATGTTGCTGCATTCATCTTTTCCTCTATCCTCACTAGTCTCCCAGTTCATGCTGCTGAAAAACATCCCCACAGCATGATGTTGACACCACCATGCTCCACTGTAGGGATGGTACTGGCCTGGTGATGTGTGGTGCCTGGTTTCCTCCAAACGTGACGCCTGGCATTCACACCAAATAGTTCACCATTGTCTCATCAGACCTGAGAATTTTGTTGCTCATGGTCTGAGAGTCCTTCAGGTGCCTTTTGGTGAACTCCAGGTGGGCTGCCATGTGTCTTTTACTAATGAGTGGCTTCTGTCTGGCCACTCTACCATACAGATCTTATTGGTAGATTGCTGCAGAGATGGTTGTTCTTCTGGAAGTTTCTTATCTTTCCACAGAGGAACGCCGGAGCTCTGACAAAGTGACCATCGAGCTCTTGGTCACCTCCCTAACTAAGGCCCGTCTCCCCTTCTCACCCAGTTTATATGCCATCCAACTCTAGAAGAGTCCTCGTTATTTTGAACTTCTTCAATCTATGGAAGATGGAGGCCACTGAGCTCATTGGGACCCTCAAAGCAGCAGAACATTTTTTTGTAACCTTCCCCAGATTTGTGCCTCGAGACAACCCTGTCTTAGAGATCTACAGACAATTCCTTTGACTTCATGCTTGGTTTATGCTCAACTGTGGGACCTTAAATAGACAGGTGTGTGCCTTTCCACATCATCTCCAATCAAGTGAATTTACCACAGGTGGATCCAGTGAAGCTGCAGAAACATCAAGGATGATCAGTGGAAACAGGATGAACCTGAGCTAAATTTTGAGCTTCATGGAAAAGGCTGCGAATACTTATGTACCAGTGACATCTCTAAATTATCTTTCATAAATCTCCAAAAAACTTTAATCATGTTCCCGTTGTGGGATGTTGTGTGTAGAATTTTGAGGAAAAAAATTATTTGAATCCATTTTGGAATAAGGCTATAACACAAAATGTGGAAAAAGTGATGTGCTGAATACTTTCCGGATGCACTGTATACTAAAACCTAAACCTCCTTTAGAGACAGACAGCCAACATGAATTTATTCTGTAAAACATGGCCACACTTGAAAACACACATATGTTGCATCTAGTTCAAATAAGTAAAGAAAAAATATGTTTCCTTATGGCTCATCATTACTTTTGTGACTTTTAGCTGTAGAAAAAGTAACTTGTGCAGCGACTGTTTTTAGTCAATACTTGATAGCCTTTAGACAAACTGGCACTAAAAAAAGTTAACTCGATAAGCTTGATTCTTGTTTGCAAAGATGTCCGACATTTCTCCCTAAACACAATGATAATTTAGTTAAACCAGATGCCTAAAAAATCCTACTTTTAGTTCCAGTCACAGGATGTACTTTTTAAGGATTTCTGAACAGATTTATAAATGTTTATTGGCAACAAACAAAGGAAATACACAGGAAAGGCAAGTCACACTAAATGTAAAATTATGTGTGACAATGTCTCTGTGTTCAGATGTAACTCAATCAGTGATGATTTTGCTATTTTCAGTACAATTTGCCAGAATGAGTGTTTAAAAACTTGAACCGACTCCATGAGCTGCAAGTCACACCAAATGTGCTGCAACTGTTTCTAATTCTGATAAGCAAGCCAAATTAGCGAACCAAACAACTGCAACCAAACACCAACATGCACATGTTGTTTTGCCTCATGAACTATCTCTGCCTCACATTTCCTTCTCTCACAGTGTGAAAACCCAAATCTGCTCCATTGCACTTGAGGGCAAAACAGTTACAGATGGCTCCTATTAAGTGTGTGTGTTTACACGCAGGCACCTGTACGTTGGTGTTGGTCAGACAGTCGTACGAGATGCCCACAGGGACCAGACTGACATCAGCAACAGATCCCTCTTTGATGAGCTGCCTGATGCGAGCCAGCCACTGGCCACCCAGGCCAGACTCTGCTGACACACCAACACTTAACGCCTGACCCTCATGTAGCAGCTCACGCACCAGCTGAGGAGAGGAAAGTAGCAAAGAAAAAAGTCTGACAAATCCAGGCAGAAGGAGACAAATCAACATACATGCCATGCATTTTTGTATTTATAAGCAAAACTGCAAATTAATGCTCAGAGGAAATACAAAGAGGTGGCATACAGATGTGAAGGGTCACAGATAGATGACAAGTCAAAATATAAGGAGGAGGATAAAAAGCAGCAGAAAACATGAATGTGGGTGAGCAGAGGGACCCTTAATGACATTCAGAGATACTTCCCTTGCCTCGAGTACCGTTTTCCCCTTACAGACAAGGAAAATTCAATTACCATTGAACAGCAGCTAAGCAGGCCCACACTCAATAAACAATAAAGGTCTATTAACATTGAAATACAACCGACAAACAAGGTTGCTTTCTCACGCAAGTCAATGCTCACCCACCTAAATGATCAAGGAATGAAAAGCCAAAAGACAATAAAAAAATAAAAACCATATATAAATGAATAAAAAGCTGTATTAGTAATACACAGCCCTCTCATGAACCACTGTGTTCTTGTATATTAACGTCAGCCTGGGCTGTTTTATTGAGCTGTATAGCACATTATTGATCTGAAAGAAGCCGGCAAGTCCTCCAAATGAAACGTGTCTTTGGAAAAACTAATAGAAAACACAAAAAGCTTCCTTCCCAGACAAACATCAGACAAGGTAATAATGAGGAATTATTCACTATTTAATATAAACAGAAGCAATTTGAAAAACAGTACTAAGAAGGTACTTTCAGATGTCTATAAAAGATTCAGGATGATGGAACAAATAATGGAGAACATGAACATGTTCAAAATGAGGGAAAAAAGATAGAAACGATCTCCCAATGAGAGAAAAACTGCCCATCCAGACCTGCCAAGTAAACACAATCATGCTAACCACTATTCTTCTCATTTCTCCTCCCTGTTCTCATCACTTTGCCAAGCCAACTCCAAAGGTGGGATCTCTGTAGCAAAACACAAACCACCTGGTAATTTTGAGAATGAATGGAAAGTGGGATGAGGCTGGGGAATGAGGGCGAGCAGGAAAAGACAGGCTGCATTGTGATTGAGAAGTTGGCTGTGATAACACTCCAACATGGAGTGCAATGCAAAGTGTCTGAGTGTGAACTGAACTGAATACACATAAACTAAACTGCCAAATAATAATGACACATCTTGGTGGCACTGCTTACCCTGCAATTTTATATAATTACCTGCTCTTTCTCTTCCTAATTTTTGAGCAGAACTGATAAACAATTTTCTCTCAGCTAAGGGCCTTTTGCCTTGCTTCTGAATTCATAAACACAACTAACAAGCGGCTTGTAATTATTTTATGGTTGTGCATACACATTTAAAAGATGCTGCTGTAAACCTACAAAAGGCCATCCTTAGCTACAAAAACAATATCAGTGGATTATTAGTAGAGACCAAGTCAACAGTTTAATCTATTCTGAAAGATAAAGAAAGTATTGGTGAGCAAGAAGAAAAGGCCTTGATGTCTAAGGAAGATAATAATGGTGGATGATATAAACTTATTTTCAAAGTAAAGACAAATTTTCCCACAATATTCAGCCCACTGAAAAATAATCTTCAGGAGATAGATATATCACTTTCCTGGTTTATTTTAACCTTTACTTAATCTAGTAATATCCCATTGAGATTAAGAACCTCTTTTAAAGGGAGACCTGAAGGAAGTTGGGGGCTCAGTATCTTGGCCAATGATACTTTGACACGTGAACTGGGCCAGGGATTGAACCCTGGTCTACCACAGGGCGGATGACCTCTCTTCCTCTGAGCCATGGCAGCTCCCACATATTAAAAGCAGAAGCTCCATGATCTGAATCATACATAAAAACTGTTTAACAGGTGGCACTGTCATGGCACAAACCCACATGACATCCAAAAACTGTTTATATGATGATAATGATGAAATGGAAAACAAACACAAGTGGGTGAATTCAGATTTATATACAAATCTCATCAAGTTCAACCAAAGGTGGTTAATCTGTCTGAATTTTAAAAGCTGCTAGAAAATGATCTGAAATATACAGCAAACCCTGAAATTTTAGTGTACAGAACATGACTTTTCTGGCTCTGAATTAGTCATCCGAGCTGTCGAGTATGAAGATATAGGCTTTACAAAAATCCACTATCAAACAACTGAATAGAGCTGTCAAATCATAGCACAGAATAACGTTCATGATTTGAAGACCTCGAGCTGAAAGTTGCTGGAAACTTTTTTAGTGGGGGAAAAGTTTCATTAACATTTTATTTATGGTTCTGATCAATCTAATTGCATATTAAATGAATAGGACTTCATGATGCTTTTTAAGCTTTGCTGATCTCATTTTCTAGACATACCTCACTCACACACCAATTATTGACTCAAGGGCAAAATGGAAATTAATATCTTGGCCAAGGACAATAAGGTATAGAGTTGGGAAGCAAAAACTGATCAACCGTTTCGCTGGAAGGCTTTGTTCCTGAGTCACAGCAGTTCCATGGACTTACAATCACATCCAAGTTCCTGTGCCTTCAATGTTTTATCCTGCAATTTGGATGTGAGACCGCTTAGATGAACCATTTTAGAGCATGATGGGTTTTGATTCAAAGAATTAATGCTGCTTTGTCAATTGGCTCAAAACTTTGGACTCAAACTAAAACATTTAATCTGCTTCTGAATGCATTCCTTCTTACTCATGGGAACAGCATGCTTTGTTGTATCTTCCTTTTGACTCTAAAGGCTTCTTGTTTATGCCTTTTTTATGTAAAATATAATCACCTGCCATGACAGAAAGTTTGATGAAGTTATGACCATCATCAGAAGCTTTGGTTACTCGTTTTTAAATTACTTTTAAAACACGATGAACTCACAGAGGTCATGACAGCAGAATACAGAAGATCCTTTTCAGCTTCCAGCTCAGTCAGCACAGAGGGTGGCAGGAGGACAACACCAACTTTCTTTAAAATCAATCTGTAAGACAAATGATGTGCGTTCAGGTTAAGAAGCTTGGAGTAATTTTAAGAGAATAAATTAAACTGCAGCCTATCTGAAAGAACACAGTTTACACTGTAATACAAGTTATTTGTTTCTGAAGCTCAAGCCTCTTTAGGTTAATGTGTGTGTGTGAATGTACCGTAAGAAGGAGCTTTTAATCTGGAATGGACAAATGGTGTACGGAACTCTCAGGTCGTGACAGAAGAGCATGAGAGGGATGAGAGCACAGTCCACAGCACTCTGACGCACATACACATACACTAGTGGAGCTCCCTGAATCAGAGAACAGAAGCAGCCTCAGAAAAACAAAATTCTTCACATTGTTGTTCATTACAGCAAACAGAGACGGGCTGTGCAGAGGTGACTGAGTGTGAGCTCATGATGAATCAGTATGTAGTGTTTTAAAACCTGGGGTTTATTCTACACCTTCCGTAAGAACACTAATGGAGTTTTGTTAGTTTTACTCAAAGGGTGACCCTTGACACTATCACTCTTTTAGGGTTTAACGGGGATATTTCTCTAGGTTCTTAATTACAGGGAGTTAGTAGGACCTTTTAGTATTGACAATAGAAATCTGAGTCATGGAAATAGACTTCATTATTTTATTAAGAAACATATGACAAACATCACAGATAAGAAAGAGGTAGTTAGCAGGTAGTCAGCATTAAGTCATCCACGATGGTAAGGTGTTTTGAATTGAATCTTAAATAAGTTTTAGCAATCTGAGTCTCATGGTTTTAGGAGACTAGGGATTTACTTAATTTAGATTAAGGATTCTGATTAAGGGGCACTAGTTATGGATGGAATTAGTAACTAGTCTGAGTAAGCTAATGTTGTTAGCTTTTATCAAGAGGCCTTTAAGCTTTACCAGAGTCGTGGTCACTTAACTGCGTTCCTGGATCGTCACCGTTGAGTCGGATGAGACGGTGGAGGTGGGGTTCCCCCCCCCCGGTCCGGATCAGACGGCTGTGGGGGTCGAGGACCGCCGGAGGCCACAGGTGTCGTCCGTGGATACGAAGTTAGATAACTCATCTCTGGCAGGGAGCGTCTAGGGCTGGCATTCCCATCACGGAGCGTCAGACTGAAGGTGTCTGACCTCCGAGGGAGGCTGGTTTCATCGGCTCAGACGGGCTGGCCTACCGTCTCAGGAATGAGCCGGCAACTAGCGTCAGCTGTGTAGAGGTTGACAGCTGAGAGGAGGTCTGGTCAGCGTCAGACCAGAACAGCTCTCCTCTTCTCTAGTTCTCTCGTTGAACAGAACTGAACTGAACTGTAGCTTCCGGGGTCGGAAGTTAAGGGAATCTAAAAGGGGACGTGGCCCAATGAGATTTATTAATGTCACGTGACTCAGACTGCTAACTCTTATTGGTTGTAGTAATGAGTGATGTGGTTGTCATAACCTTTTAGCAGTATGTATGTGAAATAATACTGAAGCAGATCAACATTCATTAATGCTGGAAGAAAATGCATTAATCATTTAAGACATTTCTGTAACAGATTAAAGTGTCATTTTAGAAGAGACACCAAGAGTCTTTATTATTATTATTATTATTATTAGAGTCCGGTGGTTCTTCCGATACGACCGTGACCCTGGAGGAATGTTGATTCAGGTTAAAACATAATAACAGAGTCATTTTATTCCAAGTTATCGGAAAAAAAGATGGTTATTATTTGTGATGATCTTGAGGTCAAAGGTCAGAGGTAGTAACGCATTTGGGTTCGTTACATAACCCCCCTTAATTTTAAGGAATGACTCCTAGCAGAAGGTCGTTCCTTGAAATTCCAATCCGATGACGGAGGACATCATTGATCATCATGAACCAAAAGGGAAGAAAGGATTGTGGTACCTTTCCACGGACAGAGTCAATCAACAATGAATCAGAGCTTGAGTTTAGAGATTACCAGACACAGGGGCACCTGTGTCATTGACCTTCAGGAATTTGGAAGCATCCCACCACGAAACAGAATCAGGAGTAGGGCACCGATCCAAACGATGCCAGGAGACTGAAGAGTGGGGCAGATTGTGAAGGAGTAGGCAGCAACGGAGGCGTCGTTGATGAAGATCTCCAACCCAGAGCAGCGTCGGCAGATGAGTCGCAGACGAGACCAGTTGGGACCTTGGACGTCCGGTCGCTGGACAGAAGAGTAGAGCAGAAAAGAGGCACAGCACAGCAAAACAACCACAACCTGGTAAAAGGCATTCAAAATGTGTGAATGTTGGGCAGGTTTGGTTAAAATAAACTAGAAAAATTAAATTAATCTAATTTTAAAATAAGGCTATGTGTCATGCCATTACATTTAATTAAGGATTTAACCTATTTAAATGATTTAAGAGCTCTATTATTTGTAGAAAACTCTGAAGAGATTGACTTCACCCCCATGAGGTTACTCTAGGAGTGACACTTTTAAAGTGAATTTGGAAAGACATTACGTCATATTTTAAACTAAGTTTAAACTATTTAAAGTTTTGGAAATAACTTAGTAAACTAAGGATTGAGATTTTGATAACCAAAAATTGAGTTTTGGAAATAGTGAAATCAGTCATATTAGATCTGAAATCTAAAGTTTTAGAGGACATTTTGTTTTAAAATGGCCTAAAGTATATTTTAGATCCCTAAATTTGATTTGAGGGAAATAAATTTAAATTGACTTGGCTCGCCATTACAGTAATTATTATTAAAATAACTGTGAAAATAGTAGTAAATTAAACATTAAGTTTGATTTAAACATAAAGTAATTTTACTAAATGAATACAGCATTAGGCTGTAAAATAAAGGAACTCTGGCTTAGTGTTTACCAGGATGGACGCACAGCTGACTGGAGTACAGCAGGCGACGTCAACAGCTCGACCAAGTCTGTTTATCAATAAAACACATGGTTAATAACACATGGTTAAGGAGGCATAAACATGGACACACATTCACGCCGATCAAACAGAAAAGGGAGACAGCTGGTGTTAGGAGTCAGAGAACACAGAGACTCATTAGTTGAAGTGAAAAAGAGTCTTAAAGAAACGTCACCCCCCTTTGCGTGGAGGATGAGGTTGTTGTTAGTTCTCCATAGGTTAGAGATTGTCATAACCGGGTAAGACTGATCTTTGAGAAAGGTCGTTTTTGTAGGACCAGGGTCAAAGGTGAGTCTGGGAGACTTAGCCTGCTCTTCCGGGGGAAGAGGAGGAGGAGGAGGCTCAGCGTGAGGCACCGTAGGGCGGTCTGGTTCTGCGGGGAGCAGAACGAGTTCAGCTCGGGGCACCTGAGGACTGAGTGGGATTTCTCCTGGTTCTACTGTTGATAGAGTAGAGTTGACCTGTTCTACCTGAGGAGGAGGAGGAGGCTCACCTCGAGTACCAATAGGAGTGACCAGTTCTGCGGGGAGCAGAAGGGGTTCCTGTGGACTGAGTGGGAGCACCTCGGGTTCTGCTGTTAAGAGAGGGGATTCAGTCTGGGGCGCCTGAGGGCTGGCCGGTTCCGCGGGGAGCGGGACGGGCTCTGTGCCGGATGCCGGAGAACTGCCCGACTCTGGGGGAAGCAGAGAGATGTTGGACTCAGGAGCGTCAGCGTTGACCACTGGAGGGTCTGAGCTTGACACTGTAAGGTCAGATGATGTTAGAGGAGGATCAGGTTGTGTTGTGACCCCCCTTTTCTCAGTGATGGAAACTGAGGTTGGTGGATCAGATGCAGTAGGTGGACTGGCATCTGTAAGATCAGGTGTTAGATAATGATCTAAGATGGTTTGACGTAGTAGGTCCCAGTCATATTTAACGAGGAACGGTAAACTATTAAGAAACTTCTCAAAAACATAATCTGAGGATTTGTTCAGGAGATAGATCTTCCTAAAGACTGAAAGACCAGGGTATGTCTGTAGTTGGATATCGATCAGATTGAAAAGATCCTGAAGCCATCCAGGGTCCCCTGGACTGGGCAGGTGTTCTTTGATGTGTTTTGATATCTTAATCAGCTGAAGAGCTGAAACTACAGTGGTTGTGAGGCCTTGGGCCTCTTTAATTTCTATTTGTTCAGACATTGTTTTTAGTCCGATGAAGAAAAATTTAGTTTAATTTAAAATATCTCTTATTTTAGTGTTGAAAACCTATTATTTTCAATCAGCACTGGGAAAATGCACATTTACGCCAGAGAGGGCGCTCGCAGTGGCATTTAAGGCTGAATGAACCCGGATGAAGAAGTGACGTCACCGTCCTTCTCTTCGGTTTAGCCGTGTAAACAACAAGGGAGTTTAATGGCGTCTGACGTTTTACAGCGCGATCCTTGCTTCTAATGTTGAAACGGCCCAATTTTTACGGTCGAATTAGAGATATTTGGTTAACCCGATCCCGTAGGAACAGTTTAAAGTAACTTGTGTCTTTTCACGACGCTTAGTTTGAACGAAAAAGCACCCGGTGTGTACAGCACCGTGTAGGTAGCTTTAGGCTCAGTGTTAGCTAACGTCAGCTCTCGGCTGGACGAAAATCTAACTTAATTACCCGTTTGTCTAGAACTTAACGGGAGGACGGAGGCATCCGGTTTCTATCCGGTTCTTCTCTGACGTCCCTTAAAAGCACGGAGTTTTTTGAACCGTCTTTCCTTCGGTAGAAGCTATCGTAGCGGCCAAGCTAAGCTATTGTTACCGGTATATCAGCTGTCGTTAATCGTCACACAAGCACAGAAAACAGTCTAAAATGGATCATGCAGATCTAAAACTGTTAAAAAGAAAACAATGAACACACAGTTACACAAGCATGAGCAGTGATCAAGTGCTTTAGACTTGGTAAGAGGAATGACGTGGCTTTTAGCAGCTACTTATCTTGTCTGTATTTTATCTTTGTCGACGTGTCTTTAAGCCTGTCGTAGGAACAGCTTCTAAGTCAAATAATTTATTAGGTCGTAAACTGTGTAATTAAACTGGCTGGCTTTAGCCACTATGTAGTGTTTTAAAACCTGGGGTTTATTCTACACCTTCCGTAAGAACACTAATGGAGTTTTGTTAGTTTTACTCAAAGGGTGACCCTTGACACTATCACTCTTTTAGGGTTTAACGGGGATATTTCTCTAGGTTCTTAATTACAGGGAGTTAGTAGGACCTTTTAGTATTGACAATAGAAATCTGAGTCATGGAAATAGACTTCATTATTTTATTAAGAAACATATGACAAACATCACAGATAAGAAAGAGGTAGTTAGCAGGTAGTCAGCATTAAGTCATCCACGATGGTAAGGTGTTTTGAATTGAATCTTAAATAAGTTTTAGCAATCTGAGTCTCATGGTTTTAGGAGACTAGGGATTTACTTAATTTAGATTAAGGATTCTGATTAAGGGGCACTAGTTATGGATGGAATTAGTAACTAGTCTGAGTAAGCTAATGTTGTTAGCTTTTATCAAGAGGCCTTTAAGCTTTACCAGAGTCGTGGTCACTTAACTGCGTTCCTGGATCGTCACCGTTGAGTCGGATGAGACGGTGGAGGTGGGGTTCCCCCCCCCCGGTCCGGATCAGACGGCTGTGGGGGTCGAGGACCGCCGGAGGCCACAGGTGTCGTCCGTGGATACGAAGTTAGATAACTCATCTCTGGCAGGGAGCGTCTAGGGCTGGCATTCCCATCACGGAGCGTCAGACTGAAGGTGTCTGACCTCCGAGGGAGGCTGGTTTCATCGGCTCAGACGGGCTGGCCTACCGTCTCAGGAATGAGCCGGCAACTAGCGTCAGCTGTGTAGAGGTTGACAGCTGAGAGGAGGTCTGGTCAGCGTCAGACCAGAACAGCTCTCCTCTTCTCTAGTTCTCTCGTTGAACAGAACTGAACTGAACTGTAGCTTCCGGGGTCGGAAGTTAAGGGAATCTAAAAGGGGACGTGGCCCAATGAGATTTATTAATGTCACGTGACTCAGACTGCTAACTCTTATTGGTTGTAGTAATGAGTGATGTGGTTGTCATAACCTTTTAGCAGTATGTATGTGAAATAATACTGAAGCAGATCAACATTCATTAATGCTGGAAGAAAATGCATTAATCATTTAAGACATTTCTGTAACAGATTAAAGTGTCATTTTAGAAGAGACACCAAGAGTCTTTATTATTATTATTATTATTATTATTATTAGAGTCCGGTGGTTCTTCCGATACGACCGTGACCCTGGAGGAATGTTGATTCAGGTTAAAACATAATAACAGAGTCATTTTATTCCAAGTTATCGGAAAAAAAGATGGTTATTATTTGTGATGATCTTGAGGTCAAAGGTCAGAGGTAGTAACGCATTTGGGTTCGTTACAAGTATCACTATCAAACACCACAACCTTCAGATACCATCAAGTAATGGAATGTCAAGAAAAATTCATTAACAATCAGAAGAGTCTTCTGAAAATGTTAATTTAAGAGAGGGTCATTAAGAGTTTGATCATTTGTTTTCACTCGAGAGACAAAAAGAAAAAGCTTCTTAGAAGGCACAGAAATTTGTGTGCGCCTGAGTGAAAAACAAAGTTTTGCAATGAAAGTGCTGCAAAATCTAAAACATGTTTTACTTCCTACAACACAAAAATATTTTTTCTAGACTGGCATAGTTTTTCTATATTAACAATTGACAAGATTTTTAAAAAACTAATGCGTGAGAATTCCTAAATATACCCCGACAACTGGCTGGCAATCAAAAGCATATTCATTTCTAATATTTCTGCTGTTTGACCTTCACTTTCTAAAAAATACATGAGATTTCTTAACTAAATTCATTCATGCCCATTTGTGACTCTGAAACAGAACTCTGACTCATTCTCTATTTAGTCAACCATGTAATTAGAACCGTGTAGTATTTAGTTAAAAAAGGAACAAAAACGTTTAAAGCGAGAAGAGAAACTTTAAAAGTTTTTAGATGTCACATCACTAGATAAGAAGCCATTTTCTCATCTTACTTTTATAGAAGAGCAAAAACAAGTCTGTGGACATCAACATCTCATTATGTTGGCCAACAGGGCCTCATTTTACATCCTGATTGTGAACTTATGTGGAGATAAAACACATTTCTTTGTGTAAAATACAATTGAACTGTTGGTATTTTACAGAATAAACCGACTAATTTAGTGAGCAGTTTCAGACACTGGTGTGTGTGTGTGTATATGTGTGTGTGTGTGTATTATCTTACATACCTCTTGTGAGGTTTGTTTTAAAGCCGGCAGATGATTGAGGTTAACCTGAATACTTCCAAACACAAGAGTATATATCTTCAGCATCACCCAGCTTGTGAATCTAGATAACAGGTATGCAGAAATATATTAAGAAAAATTTCATGATTGGTGATGAAGACAAAAAAAGACAAGAGATTCAGTAGAACAATGGACAGGCTGCCAGACTGTAAAAAAGAGAAATGGCTGTCAATAATATGAGTAAAATCTAGTTTTATTTTTAAAAAAAGGTGAGGGTATAGTTCAGTTAGACAACATGTAAATGAGATAGATGGGAGTGAGACAAAGTGGGGAGAAAAGGGATGAGTGATGACATGGGGAGTAGGCATAGTGGAAGGCGATAAAGAGGAAGGGGGCGGGGTGCAGGTGTCAGCTGCAGATAGAGACAAAGGTCATAGCTCTAAATGAGAAAGAAAGGACAAGGAATGATGGTAAAAAAATGAGATTTTTAAAAGAGATTTGTTAGGCCACAAGGAAGTCTGAATGGTTTATTTGAAAGAAAAAACAACCAGAGGTTTCAGCTCCATTTTATCAGACATTTACAGAATTTCTAGCACTGTCTGTGGATACAGAAACAGGATCTCAAGAGCTGAAAGATTCATGGCACCCAATTTTACTTTAAAATATGACTTGTCAATGCTCACGGACAAGTTTGTGCCTCAACAACTGCCATCTTTAGAAGCACGACAAATGACTGATGGATAGTCATGCATCTGTAAGGAGTCTCATTTGAAGCATAGCAATCTCACTGACATCATCCAAGTTTCAGAGTGTATAAAACATCTCTGAGTTAAGTCTCTTTGAGGTGGTACCAGGTTTTAAAAGCACCATCCTGTGCTACTTTTTCCCACTGTTGTTTCTTTCTGTTTCACAGTAAAGCAACCAGAATGAAAGGGATGTTTTAAGCATTCAGGTTTTCAGATTTGAATGTTAAATTTCTGAATGCTGATTTTCTGCAGAAAGGGTTGAAAGAATGTCAAAGCATTTCAGCAAACCTGGGCACAATCATGAAATGTTAGTTCATGCTTATTAGCAATTTGAATAAATAACAATATAACTGCCTGTGTCAGTTTTCAGGTATGTCACAGTAAAATAAAAATAACAGTATAACAAAATACCACATAACTCTTACACAGGATAATAGTTATTGATTATAAATGAATACAGGAAAATAACTTTTTGTATTATGTGCCATTTACACAGATCTGCCATGTCCACAGTTATTTGAGCATAGCTAAGTAAACCTGAGTAAATGAAGAGAATTATTCAAATAAGCTTAGTTAACTAAAAATAATTGTGTTTACACAATTAACCAGTAATTGTGACAGGCCTAGGCGAAGCATGAATCCTTCATGAATCTTTTAAAACGTGTGAAATAAAAAAAAAATGTCAAAACTGAAAACCTGTTCAAATTAAAAACACGGGTTAAAAAGAACCTGATCACTCATCCTGAGTTTTTATTATTTCTGCGTAGATGCTGAAGAAAACATTTCGTTATTTCAATTTGTATATTTATTAGGTTGTTTTTCTTTGTGTTCTAAAAGTACAGTGCAGGGTTTTGCTGCTATTTCCATCCTCAACCCCACCGCTCGTTTCTTTTCCATAGCAACTACAGCTGCAGCTTATGGCTATCATCAATTAATAATACAAAAAACCCAATGTGATAGTCAATCCTGCCCTTTTTCCATTTATTTGATGAGTAACATTTTCTGTATCTGTTGGGAAACATTGTCAGCTCAAGTGTTTTAGGTACAAGGACAGTGCAAATTTAGTGTCATTCAAAGCTGTCCTGTTCATTCTAATAAAAACATGTCTGCTAAAGGCTCAGTGTGTTTCTAACAGTACTGAACAGCAACAAAACAAAAAGAGTAATAATTCCCATGGGATTAAGCTACAAGCTCAATTTTTAAAATGATAAATGCACATTTGGTATTTTCATGAGGTTTGATGTTAATGACAAGTAAATTACTAGTAGATATATATAAACAGTAAAAATAATCTCCGACTCTCAATCCTTATGCAACTGTCACACGCTCACCTTAAGAGGCCAGTGGAAATGCAGGTGTTAATGAGGGGGAGGAATGGTAAGAGACGACTGAATTGCCCTTGGCTATCTTTCCCCTCGAGTGCTTTATGGTCTGCTTCAAGCGCCTCCTTCACCCTAAAACAGTCACAGGACAGCAGGGTTGAGATGGCACGAAGCCCCATTTGTACTGCATTTACACAAACCTCTGCCTTCCAGTGAAATGACAACAACAACAGTAGCATCCCTGAGTGACATGGTTACATAAAGCTTACACTCAATTACACAGGACGAGGGAAAAACAATAGATACAGAGGACTCAGTGACAGAGATAAGGGAAGTGTGAACAACGTCCAAAGTCAACCATTTACTTTCACTGTGAACTGAACTGTTGATAGGCTCCGTTTTCTGAATCTTCGTTTGTCTCTCTTATCTTACTCGTCTTTTTTCTTTGCCTCACCTCAGAGCAGTGGCAGCCAGTTTCATTTTCTGTATCTCTGCCTATTTTTTATTTACACTCCTCTGGCACTGCTAGGCATGTCCCCCTCCCACTCCTTCCCCTTGGTACCTGTTGCTTTGACAGACTCTCTCCAACCTGTCGCTAACAGGACTCTCATAAACCTTGCACCCACTCACAAACAAGACAAAGCACACTCTCCGCACCAGCCAGCCTCGATATCTGCAACAAAAAATCCCACACAGTTTAAAGAATCTTGCATGGGTGAATCAAATGCTACAAAAATGATTGTACAGGTTAGTCTGAATGCCATTCCTACCTGGTTTGTGTCTCGTTGACACTCAGCAGGTTGTGAAAGCCAAGAAATGAGTTTTGTCCAAGCTTCTTGCTCTAATCAATGATAAAAAAAACATGCTGTTAAATTGTCTCAAATCCCAAAACAGATGGAAATAGCACATATAAAACCAGAACTATTTCCAGGGACATAAAAAAATCTCATGATCACTTGTTTTCAACACTATTACTGTAGCGGTTATGAAAATAGAACATCTGGGCAATAGTCTCTGAAAATAAGCTGGAAATGTAATTTTTAGGCATATTTTGTCTTTTTATGAAAGCACTGTCTCAAATGTATGTTACAAATTCTATAAATAAGTTTTTCTTTTGTAACAATTAGAGTAATTTATAACTGCATCAATTATTGTGGAATTATCTGAAAGGAAAAAGTGTTCTCATCACTTTAATACAAATAATTTTAGTTTCAAAATCACCAATTCTTGTGCTGCAGTCCAGTTAAAGTGTCTTGATCAGTTAGGATGATTACCAACAGATTTAATTAAATTGAAACATTGAAGGGATGACTCAAATAAAAGCCTCTACACATTGGGGGTAATCAATAGGCGACCTGTGAGCCTCCTATTTCTGGCTATCGAGCCAGATACTGTGTTCCCCAAGCTGTCATCATGTCATAAAAATCCACCACAAAGAAGAGCTGCTGCTGTATACAGGCTGTAGACCTTTTGTGCCCTCCCCGCAAATTCCTCCAATGCCCAAGATTTTGCCTGAGCAATTGCCACTGCTGCACCCTGCTTGGCTTCTATGTTGCAAACTTACCAAACTGTCTGGGGTGCACTGGTGGCAGCACTGGCCCACAACTGGTCTCAGCTTGCCCAGAAAGGATGGTACGACCTTCACCTTTTTCTTGATCTTCAGTTCCCACGACAGCTGAGAGGTATAAAAACACAATACTGTCACATACACAGCACTTACAAACTGCAGCCTCTCCAGTGTACAAAACCCATCTCATAAAATCACAGCAAAGGAGAAAACAACTGCATTTTATTCCAACAGAGAAGTCAGGAGGATTTTATTTTCCGTTTTTGGTGTGCATGACCTTCATAAGTCAACTCTAACAAAGCGATCATAAAATGATGGGTGGTTCTTTGGACGGTCTGGTTTGTTCTTGTGAAACATTTCAAGTGTCAGCCCAAGCAAGAAGATAGATGAATGACTTGGAAAAGGTAATTTCCCCAAAATGTTATTTTTTTTGCAGCACAAAATAGCAATAGTTTACAGAGAGTATTTTTTTCCTGTTTTATTTAGACTCTTTATGAAACAAGAACACTGCATTCAATTAATAATAATAAAATAAATATTTTAAGAGATCCTAAATGCTTGATTATTTGCCTTGGCTTACAATTTGAGTGTATTGCAGCTATTATTGCAGATCTGGTTATATCCTAAATTGATCACAACATGCAATAACTAGCATAGCAGTAGGTATCAACACTGAATCCCTTTGAGAGTCTGTATAACGTACTCTGTGTATATCGTCAAACAGGTCATGCACTCACCAGGCTAAATGTGTAATGTTTACTGATAAACTAGACTTCAGGTCTTGTGTAGCAACCTTACTGCTTATCAGTAGCACAAATATTTGTTTTACCATATGATAATGGACACCAAACAACTGATTATTTTGTTTGTGTGTTTGTGTTAGTGTAGTTGGTTAGGATTTATAATTCTTACCCCTTTTAGACAAGATGAACTAAAAAATCTCCTAAAAATCAATGTTCCATGCTGTCATTGCTGTTTGACTGATGAAGACGAATAAAAAGAAAACAGATGCAAAGACCTGTTTAAGAGCAATATCTCGCATTTAAATGTCAATAATTTAAATGCTCAAACCAGCTTAGAGGAAAAGTATAAAGACAGGAGGGAGGAGGAGAAACAGTGAATGATTCAAGTGAGTAGGCAAAGTAGTTTTAGTATTCATGCAGTATTTAGTAATCCTTTGAAATTTGTGTTCATTTTTTGATGGGCTGGCATGACTCACTGATGCATCACATTCTGTGATTTGGTAAACATCAAACAGAATTAGGCACAGGGGGCCATGCGTGTTCTTTAGTGATTGTGAAGAACAAAAGCGCATGAGATCAGCGCACACAGGGTAAGAGGAAGAGGACAGTGGGAAACAGGAATGCAGGCAGACTTCTTACAGCGGGTCTATTCTGCTGAATCGGTGGAAGGCTCATGTCGCTGTTTATCCCATCATTCTTCTCTTGCACCATGATGATGCCCTGCAGATTTATACCCAGAAACCTATCAAGAAAAAGATTGGGAGAATAAAAAATGTATTATGAGGTGTCACATTTAATACTGAGCTTTCTCACTTTGTGAATGGTACAGGGAGTTGTAAGCGCATGCAAATGTAAGAATCTCTTTAAGCTTTAAGACAAAAGAACAAATTTAGTAAAATTTTAAAAAGGCGCAAAAATAGACTTCACCTTCCAATTGAAGAAAATCAAACCAGTACTTTTTAGCCACGCTATCACAAATTCAACACAATTTCACATTCTTTTTTAAATCCTTTCAACATAAGCAGTCTCTGGCAAACTTTACTTTTAAAAAATGCATGCCAACTTATGAATGCAGGCAGAATTAAACCAGAGAACAGCTGCCATTAAGAGGTTAAAGATAGAGGACAACTCATCTTTGCTCTGAAACATACAACTGGAACAAGGCACAATCTAGTGGGCTATAAATCAATAAAGACAAAGTATATTGCCATAAGCTGAAATCAGCCCTTAAAAACTGGTCCTTCATGCTTTAACATTCCAGTTGGTCAAAATGTAATGATTTCAAGTTTAAACAGGTTGTCTAATTGATAGCACTGGCTGTGCTGGTCCTCAAGTGACTAATCATCCAAACTTAGATTTACAGCAGATCAAAAACAGGTTCAGAAGTCTCCGGGGAAATAAGAAAGCTTCCCTCCACCTTCAAGAGGGACTCCCTTTAGAGTCGATAGGCCTTTGTTTCTACTAAAAAGGATTAAGATGTGTCCTGATGTCATCAGCTGTACTCAACTTTATCTTTGTGTCTACATCCATCAGATCCAGGAAACTCATTAGGCTCAGGAGACACTTCTTTTGCATCTCTGTCTCTCACGCTGTTGATCCCCCTCTGCCCCATTAACTTTGCTAATTAAAACTTAAGTCTTGCCCATGGGGAGACGTTCCATTTCAACTATCTCCAAGTTCCCACATTTATTACTAAATCCAGTGGGAACATGGATACTCGATAAGAGGTTCCCTGGGATCTATGGTGCTTCGCAGGTGTAGTGGGTTATAGAGGGTATGAGGCAGTAAAACAGGGGGTAAAGGGTGTAAAACTGTAAATTAAACAGACAAAAAATAACCAAAGGCTCTAATGGAGTTATATAAGATGGTCGAGAGGGAATACAAAACCACATGGAAACAAATTAAGACAGCAGTATGCCAAGAGCATAACAGTAGGAAACTGCAACGATGAGGGTTTTTTTTTTTTAACTTGTCAAGTTATAACTTTTAGGATAAAATATTTGGCTTCACACTTTTAAGCAAATTAACAAATGTTGCACAGTTCACTGCTTAAATTTATGCTTGCTTGGCTCTTCTTGTTTAAAAATGTATTAACTGGTCTGTAATTAATAGTCTGCAGTTTACCAATATGACCGCAAAGACGTAAGTAGGCCCATGATGACAAATGATTAAGAAATTTGAGGCGTTTACAAGATGCCACGTCAGATAAGAGTGAAGGTAATTTCAATGCAGCAGTTTCAGAAATGTTGGCTGGTGCATGTAAATATATTCCCTAAACTATTTCAATAATCAGGAATTAGTGTGGGCTTTAAATACACTTAGCTCATATTTGTAAAGGAGTCACACATGGAGGATTAAGAGTTTTAATCAGATTTCTGGCAGTTTGTGAAGAGGGTTGGTAAGTGGGTATGCATGCAATAAAACATAAAAACTAATGAAAAGCCTAAACTTCAAACACAATAACAATAAACATATGTGGTTGAGGATACTGTATAAATACACACAGATGGCATAAAATAGAGCCAAAGCATCATTCCACATAAATAAACAGTATTCCACTAAGGGAGCTGTGAACAGCCTAATTTAAGAAGTGCTTGGTGCATCATATTCATTGTTAATGCAAAGCCAAATAAATGTATTATTAATCTAAAAAAAAACAACTAAATTCAGCAAATCCACTGATGGAACACCAGGCTTTTAAAAATAACAGGCAGATTAGGTGTAACAAGGGTAAGCTAGAAACATGTTGGCTGAAAAAACAAACATGAAAGTATAAACAACTGATAATTTACAACCAATTTGGAAATACCTACTTCTCTAGAAGCAACTTCTGTCAGATATGTTGTGTGAATGTCTCCTGTTAAACAGCTCTGCAATGCTGAACACAAAAGACAAGTGGGGTTTCGCAGCTGCAGCTACCTAATTAGCTTAATGACCTGTCAATCTCATGATGACGGTAACGCCCAGGAAACCATCACACACCACTTCTGGACTATTTCTTTGCCAACAAAATAAACTCAGTCTCATCTCCTTCTGTATACAAAAATAACCTTTTAGTTAAAACAGAAAAAGAAACAATGCTTATGATCCTTTTTTATTGTCTTCAAGCATCAGGATTTTCTTCTACTTCTATTGCAATATTTTTGTGCTGCACAATTTTTAAACAATTCATATAAGGATGATGATTTAAAAAAAAAGAAACAAGTTAATCACAAAAATAATCCTCCTTGTATTAAAGCTTTATTTAAAGCGATGAATAAACCTGGATCAAAGTTTTCCTTAAAAGCTGATTCAGAGGCTTTAGAAAGCTTTATTGGCAAAGTAAATGACTGTTAACAAAAGAAAACCTGTTTCCTTCCTCTCTTTGTTATAGTGTGAAGAAATCTCTGTACCAGCTAAAAATATGAGAAACGCATAAAACCCTCAGCAGTTTCATTGTTTGATTATTCTGGTATATTGTAGAGACAAGAGGGTGCAGCATGATAGACTAAAAAAGATTGTAAAGTTTATTTCTAGGGGAACTTCTTATAATTAAACTCGTCTACTTTATTATTTCAGTGTACTTCACAAACAACAATTGTAGGATTTGCCTACTTCACACACAACAGAACCTTTAAGTTAAGTATACTTTATTAGGCTTAAAAATAGTAAACAACAACAAAAACTGATCTGTAACACTGGCTCCTAAAAAGACGTGAAAAAGCTTAGCACTATTTCAATTACTGACATAAATTTACACCGACTATATGCTACTATTAGCTTCTCTTGGTTTATAATATAATCCAGCTGATACAGGACAAGATTTACACATCTTGCTCATAAGTACTAGCGTATTAGTCTGAATACAAGACGGTATAGTCTTTCATGTGTCAATGCAGAGTCTGACAACTCAGAACAGAAGTGGCCCTCAACAGCTGACTGAATGCTGTCAAGCCAGTCTACATTTACTCACAACTCGAATTCAACTGCACTGAGTTGTTCATCAGTTGGGCAAGTGAACCAGCAACTGAGAAGAAGTTATGATGCAAACTTTAAGCTCAGGGTGATAAATGCAGCACAATCAGGAAACACCTCTCAATCAGCCAAGAAATAGGACGTGTTAGAGTGGAAAGCTAGGAGATTGAGAGCCCAAAAGGAAAGCCTCTCTGAAAATGTAAGTGTGGTCCCAAAACTGTCCGCTTCACAGACGTTGACAGGTGTAGCGTTTTGAAATAACTATTAGTTATTTTAACTACACCCTCTTCAATAACATTAGCTTATTTTATGTTTATAATGAAAAGTGATAAACTGTCATTTAACCCTGATAATAGCTAATATTTATTGAAGGTATCTAGGTTCTTTGAAAGAGTACAGTGAATTGAAATACCTTATTAATAACGTGAAGCTGAGGCAGATAAAGATTGAACAATCGTTTAATTTGAAAAACCTAAGAACACAGACAGATAAGACAGTTTGAAAGTTTGATGTAAACACAATTAATATTCTTAAACATGTTGAGGATGTTAAAGATGGTTAATTGTGAGTTTTAACGGACCGTAGCATATGTTTTAATGACTAGGGAAGTTAGTTAATTTAGTTAACCTAGTTGTGACTTTAAGAGTCAATTTAGGCTAATTTGAGTTTGGAAGAATTAAGTTTTGGCTTAATTTAGTTTGGAAGAATTAAGCTTTATCAAAGCAAACCTCTCGATCAGAAAGTGGTGTTCGCTCACTGACAGGTGGACGCTCCTAGATCTGGTAGGCGTTGGTTTCTCCACGAGCTGAGGCTGGAGTCCCCAGACTCGGAGTGGTGGTCCTGGAAGGCGTGGCCGCCGAGGACCTCGCCGGGCAGTCCGTGGATACGTCCCGGTCAGCAAGGGAGGCATTTCAGCAGGCATGCTGAAGTCATTTCTGATCTGCTCCCGTGGTGAGGGAGAGACGAGAGGCCTTGTTCAAAGCTGATGAAGGTTCAGCTAAGATAGCAGCATAGCAGCTCCAACTGCATTCAGGCTGTAGCTCAGACCAAGACTGAGACTGTAGGAGGACTGGACAAGACCAGACAAGACAAGACTTGTACCGGAACTGAGTATTAGTTTTGAGACGAGTTATCTTAAATTTAACCAATCAGAAGATATTAAGTGTACTAATCAGAACTGAGTTAGTGGAGTTGTGAATCGTTCTAATTGGACAAGGGACTGTGAGGGAGTTACCAAGTCACATGACTTCCGCCCGTTAAGACTCACATTATAATGGTAGAAATGCATGAAATAGCAGAGAAGCATTATAACACTTTGAGTGTGAGTGTGTGGATGCAGGGGCGGCTCATTAATATGGGCGATTGGGCGACGCACTACCAAAGGAGAATGAATGAGATCGTTTTTTAATACTTCTAATATCACGGCAGTTCGGATCTACCACTTTGGTCTGCTTGTTTATCTTATCCAATCAGCTTGAAGCCTTGTTACTTTGTGTCCCGCCCCTTTCTGGGCGATTTCAGCCAGCCTGAGAATCGCCCCCAGTGCTCTCATAGACTGTAATATAAAGTTGTTGTTTTTTTCGAAAAACAGGGGCTATAGTGCATTGTCTATGGGTTCCGGTGGGGCTCGCACTTGTGTGCTTTCGTCACATCTTACGTAAAATTCAGCTAGCGAACATTTGACTGAGCTAGCTTAATCATGGCTAACTCTCCGAGCAACTCCGTTGTCTCTTAATGGATATTTCTTCAAAGAATCCTGCTTGACAGCTTTGTGATAACACTGAGGATTGATTCCATGTGTCCTCCTGATATAATCAACTCAACAGTTGGTGAGTTATTTTTAATTTTATTTTGTTAGACTTCGACCAGGTCCTGCAGGTCTGGTATGAAGTCCAGTTGAAGTAGCGGTCCCTCTGGCCCCCAAGCCGCAACCCCAGCTCACCACAGAAAGCTCAGTCTCGGTCGGTCCTGGACCCGGGCCGGTCCTGGACCCGGGTCGGTCCTGGACCCGGGTCGGTCCTGAGGTTCAGGACCGGCCGAGACCGGGAGGCGGCCACTAATTTTAAATCACTCAGCGGTGTATTTGAGCGCTGATCTTTCTGTGGTGGGAGCCACAGGTCCAGGTCCGACCCGGTTCGGAACGGACTCATCCAGTACCAGGTCATTTTGGACCAGAACCGAGCAGAACCGAATCGGTTCTGGTACCGGACGGGTTCGGAACGGTACCAGGGTCATTTTGGACCAGAACCGAACCGAAGCAGTTCTGGTACCGGACGGGTCCGGTTTTAATCAGATCAAATCCGGTACCAAGTGGGTTCAGACCAGACCAGACCAGATCAGTCATGATGACGCTAGATATTTGATGTAATCTGATCTCACTTTACCTTCTTTTAATCACCTCTTGCTGCTACACTGTGTGGCTGTGGACCTTCAGGATTGAAGATAAAAACATTTTGTGTTCAGGATCTGAAGTCTGCTGCTGCTGCTGCTGACAGCCAGTGTTTTATCAGCAGAGTTTGTGCTTTCAGTAGAAAGCTGTGCAAACTTCAATGTGAATATTAAGTTGTGTTTTTGACATTGTTTTGGTCAGGTTATTTTTTTCCCTGAAACTCTTACCTCTGTTGTGACCACATTGTGGTTGTTGTATTATTATTATTTGTATCTGATTATATTGATATTATTCAAAGGTCTCCTTATGAACACGTTATGATTTCTTTACTGTTTGATGTGTAGAATTAGGCTATAACTGTGTGTGACCTAACAGCGCCACATTAGTGACCTGGTGGTAGGGATTTTTACCAGCAACATGTTCAGTCAGATGAAAATATTTTGCTTCATTCCCTGATCTAGTGGTGAGATGTGGGTTTTGGGCATCTGAAAACTGACTTGCAAAAATGCGCCCCACCCCCCAAAAATTTCACCAGCCGCCACTGCGTGGATGTCCTTGGAGCAGGAGCACAGGCGAATGTTCTGTAAACAAGAGATTACAGTTGGAACACCAGTCTGCGGTGTTACAGAAGAGACTTCTTCAGAGAGTGTTTTATTAGACCAGCTAGTGTCCAGTTAAGGTCATCTGGGAGATGGACACCTGAAAGTGGACAGTAGGACACCTGTAGGGATCTTGATTCAGGTTAAAACATAATCCAAGAGTGATTGTATTCCAAGTTATTGGGAAAAAGATGGATTATTGTTGTGATGGTCAACAGAGGTCAAAGGTCAGAGGATGTAGCCTATTTGGTGAGGCTACACAGGTAAGTATGTGACTGCATAGCCGAGAAGTGAAACAAGGGGCTGTCCATAACGTTACCAAATTAAGAAGTACTGTAAAATATTTTTATAGTATGCCATAACTTATTTAATTTTAAATGTGGTTGTACATTTGACTGAAAAAAATATGTAATTCCACCCCCCAAATTCATTCTTTATTAAAGAAAAACTGTTGTACAACATGTACATTTTGAAAATGGGGAGGCTGTCTTATATTTGGACGATTATGAAATTTACATTCAGGAAGTATACCAGAACTTAAAATAGAAATGCAAAACAATGAGGTCAGTTGTTTATTCTAAAACTAGTTAACAGCAGTACACCATATGAACTAGTTAACAGCAATACACCATATGACTGTGCATCAGCTGTGTTGTCTTCTTAGCTGCATATTTAAATTGAGTCATAAATAATGGAATAATAGAAGCGTCAGCTGAGGACACTGCGATCTTAAGCAGGCAGTTGGTTCTTATAGCTGACTTTTATCAAACTATTTTTTTAATAACTGCTTGATATTGCTGTAATTCATGTTGATTAATTTAATTGTTTCCGATTTTACCTACAGTATCTATACAACATGGTTTCAAACTGTGGCTATTATTATTTTCTGCCCTACGTTATTCAAAAAAGAAAAAATAATCTCCAGTAGCTGCTGATCTTACTCTACAGCACTCATAAAAAAACTGGGGAGGCAGCCATCTGTGCTCGAGCATAAAGACCACTCAAGGAAAACTATACTGACTGGCCATCAATTAACTTCATTTATAGAGCACTTTAATGTATTTTTAATGTCCAATATATTTTCTTAGTGCTTGTGTTTTACTATTACTGACATTTTATTACCATTTGCTGTTTAATTGTTTCTTTTTCTTTATTATTCTACATTGTGCCCTGCAAATTGAGTTGCAACCACTGTATGAAAAGTGTTTACACAAATAAATCAACATTTACATTATTAGGCATTAAAAAACTAAGTAATTAACCTGAATGACAAAAGAGTTTGGGAGTGCACAGGGTTGTAATTTACCATGACAAAATTATTTTTGAGGGAAATTCACTGCATCTTTTTTACTTGCTTGTTGCAGTGTTGAGCATTTTAAAATATTACAACATTTTGCTCAAACAGTATCTTTTTCTCTAATTTATTGGCCATTCTGTGTAAAAGAAGTTTAATTTGTAGAAGTCAGTTACAAATAGTGTTCTGCAAGAATGAACTGATGCCACGTCTGTGACACTAAAGATTTTTCCAATCCAGGTTCAGAGAAAGACTATGCTGACTTAGCATTACTGCATTGTCTTTTACAAGATCCACATAATTTCTTGGATACTGAAAGTGATGCATGAGGAGGAATGTGCAATACAAATGTAATGCTCAGTATCTGAATGTGCCCTGAGAAGACTAATCCATTCAGAGTTAGTTTAGATTGATGTTTTAGACATCTTTCACAGACCTTTCTTCTCCATAGCTTCTCTCTACACAATTAGCCTCATCACAAAGATTATCATCAGAAGAAATGTCTGTTTTAATGTAAGCTCACCACTATCTCAACTTTCAATGTTTTTTAAAAAAAAAATTCCTATTTCACCAGGACAGTTAGATAGCAATAAATTTGTCTTGTCCAAGTTTGTATTTATCCAGTTTCAGTTCTGATTTAACGCTGCTGTCAACTTTGTTGTACATCATGACTCCAACTCTGGCAACCATGAATACAAATACAGATAATTATATGCCACTCTGTCACCCATTGCTCTTGTCTAAGTTAGATGTCACAGAAAAGAAAACAAACATACACACTTGTCCTGGGTGAACTACCATTCTTAAGGCATCCATTCGTTTAATTGTACACCAGTATAGTGTAATCATTCTGTCACATCTATCACGTCTTACTGGAACTGTTGTGTCTAAAAATGCAAATTTCTGTCTCGTCAGTACATACTGTAAATATCTCTGCGTGAAGTCATGACAGCAGACTGACAGAAAACCTGATCTGTTCGTTTTTTATGTTTGGCACACAGATCAAGGTTTTTACAATGATAGCATAGCATCTCTATTTATTTAGCACTGTCTGTAACTATTTCATGAACTCATGACACAAAATTTAAAACTGAATCTGATATATAACTTATGAAGGTTGGTGTCAGCTTTAACACCAAAATCACAAGCTGTTTAAAACAATATTTTTTTACATTCAAAAACAAAAATGAAAGACATAATAAAATTAATTACCACCAAATAAATGTCTTTATTATTCTAAAAATAAACATGCTTATTGTGCAAACTATAACAGAAAATTCCCTTTTCTCTGCTGTTCTTTTCTTCATTAGGTAACTGGGGCCTGACTGGCTGATGGCAGGTATTAGCCAGTTAGCAACCCTGCAGTAGGCTGTTTATTTCACTATAGAAATGCTAACTCTCGTAGCTTAGTTTAAATCACTGCTTTAGAAACAGTGTTACCTTAAAATGAACATTCTTGTTGCTTTTCTTGCAGCTACCACATGAACTAGCAGGGCGCCAGAATCAATTTCTGCACTGGTGCGTAGAACCTTTTCAGTTTTATGTTTGTGTGTCAGACATCATTAATGTGCTTTAAAAAGAAAAAAATAGCATTTTATCTTCACTTTACAGCAAATCAAGAAATGACCTGTGGGGCAGATCCAGCCTTTTGCCAAGTTGGGCTGAGGTTCTGTATTAAATTGTTTTGTTTATCATAAATAAGCAGTCAGACTGAGAAAGTCTTAACCCTTTAAAAGCCTGAAATATGAAATAATCATTTACATATCTACTTATTATTTATTAATTATTAAGGAAACAATAATATGATTATTTTACAATGTAATCATATATATTGTTATATAATTAAGGAAATAATAATAAATGTAATTTATATAACATAACAGTAGTAAAGAAGTCAGCAGTTCAACAGTTTTTATTAGTACCCAGAGCTCCAGAGTGGGACTATTTTGATTGAACATGTGACTAAAAATTTGTCTGGTGTGACTAACTTTTTTCCTTGATTGCATTTGTGCACCTGAAGTTCAGTCTGTTTGCCGTCATGTTTTGTTGGGCTCAGACCAATTGAAGCACACCTTCTCTGCCTCTGAAGGCCAGAAAAAAAAATCAGGTAAAGATGTTCTGTGTGTTTAAAATCACTTCTAGCAGCGATACAAATGAATTTTCCCCTTTGGGTCACCATAATGACAGCTTACAGCAACAGGTAGGGGAGGGGGAGCTACTCACGTGTGTCTGCAACACTAAATGTGGACAGGTCTTGATAGTAATGTTTGTTTCCATCTCTTTTACAACCCTGAGATACAAAATACTTCAAATATTTCAAATAAACCACATTTGTATCTAAAATACACTGAACACATTCTTTAGTATTGATTTTTATACATAATGAAAAACAGAATAATGTTGTTGTAATCATAGTATCTATCAACTCTTAGAAAAGGTATTCCTTCCTCCTTTGAGCCAGTGGAAGGATAAAAGATACTGTAGGAGGGAATAACCTCTAATGGTTGTTTGTTAATATGCAATAATCAGAGGGTCAGTTTTTGAAAAATACAAAGTAACACATTTAGTTGTTTGGTTACACACAGTGTTTAAAATAAAATGTTTTTAGAAAACCTTTGAAATGCTTGAATGTTATGGATTCTATTCATACTGATGGACAAGGACTAAATTAATATGGATCCAAATTAAGTGTTAGATATAGGTCCTTTTTCTGTCCTTCAAATGTTCTGTGGCTCAATAAGATGACCTAAAACCCCAAACTATTTATCTCTGTAAAATCTTTAGAATTGACACAATGTGTTGCAGCCATTTTAATTCACAATGCTACCTGTCCTTCACGTACTTAAGGGACAGATTTATTTATTCCATTTTGTTGGGGGGGGGAAATGTTATTTTAGTGCATCAATTCAAGAATTTGTCCTCTAGATATAAATATCAGTTTCATTCAGGTCCTCAGAGAAAGGAAGTCATTCAGCGCCTCTACATCAGTGAGTTATTTACACCTGCTGAGGAATCTGACGAGCCACACATTCATCAAGGCTTTCCTGTTAGTCATCAGTGTTTCACTCTGGACTTGTGTCTTCAGCCATATGGGCGAACAACTTATCCTGCTACAGGTGGAGGTAAAATCAGATTTTATTTCAGTTATGACAGTTATTGTTGGTCAAAAAGGTTTACAGTGTTCATTATCAGTATAGTTACTAGGGATGTCTGATAAAAACTTGGCAAATGAAATCAATTTATATGGTTTGCTCTCACATCTTCTATTAATATTGTCAAGCCTTCCTAGATATTTTTGGTTTGTAAACAATAGCAACACTGAAAAAATGCAAAAAACATTTTGCATAACTTTATGTTGGAGATTACTTTATTATACTTCTAGAGTTTGTACAGCTTAAATAATATGCAAAACATTATACTGTGGCCCACTATTGTGAACCAATGAATTTATATTTGCTTTTTTCTTTAATCTGACAGATTTGCTCAGGTGTTTAGTCTCTTACAGTTGTTAATAAAACATGTCATGAAGGGATGAGATCTGTTTAAAGGTAAGAGGGGAAAGGGAAACTGGAGGTGTAAAAGAGAGAAATGAAGTGTGTCTGACATGTAATTAGTACTCTTTTGTACTCCAAAGCGAGGCAGGAACCTTTTTATCTGACAGAATCAGATAGAAATGACTCAGTGATCATCATAATTATCATCAGATCCTATTAGTCAAAAACATGTTGAGCAGTGTAATTATCCAATCCTGTCAGTTCAAAACACTCTTAGCTCCATTTTACACGCTTACCAACCCTTCTGTTTTCTCTGTCATTTCTTGTGTAGTTTTGTTTCAGTTTTATTATAATTTTTATGAAAATACCTCAAACGTCTCCTTAAATCTCTCAAAAGTCTGGATCTGACTTTGTTCAGTTATTATTTTTAACAGTTTATTTTCACATTAACAATACACTCAACACAATTAAATTAAACATCTGTCCATTAGGACACATTCTTATTACTGATTAAAGTTACAACTAAAGAACAAAATAAAAACAAGAACAAGTTCTGCAGGAAATTTTTAAAACATTTTTTTTAAATCTCTCATTAGTTATGTTTTTCAAATTTTACTTTTGTTCAGTCTTATTTTAGGTGACTTGAGTGGGGTCATTCAAAGGGAACTCCAAGTTTGAAACAAACCACAGCTTTTCATTAACAAAGTGAAGCCTATTTCCTGACAATCAGTTTGTCCAGCCACTGGAAATCGTAGATTGTTTTGTCAGGTTAAAGTTAAACATGAACCATCACAGTGTGACAGGAAACCTCACAGATTCTTCGGACAATTTGTACACACATCGTAGAGCATTTAAATCAGATGGTGAAAGGGAAATAGAAAAACAAAAATAAAAACTGAACATGACAAAACTATTTCTTTGACTTTGCTATTTGTCACCCATTGGGTGAGGCACATGTTGTTTACAATAAGTCATGTTTATGATATACTTTAAGTTTTGTTTATAAATCTTCTATTCAGATGGCCTGACGAATTGCAAAAATCTTGCTGTGACTTTAAGACAAACAAGTATTTAGAAATAATTCAGGATTTGCATGACAAAAAAAGGTCTTACAGCTTTAGCTTAATTACGTGCAATCAACTGATTAATATGGAGGCACAGGTGTCTTAAGACTGATAAAAATTGTGAAATTATGTCTAATTTCATTACAAAAAGTCAGTGAGGCAAAATTAATAGAATTGAAGCTTTGTATAAAATAAACCACGTGACTGCATGCTGCTCAGTGATCGTGTCTTTCATAGAGACTTTTATGAGCACAGTCATATTCTTTTTTTTTCCCGGGCAAGAAAAATTTACTGTTATTACTGGGAAAGATACGATCTGGCCCACTCCTACCACATACACAACTTCATATTTGGTGAGACAAATATCTATTCATATATCTGCTTTTGTGCATACATACAATTACTGTAATTAAAGTACACAAAGGTTTATGCATTCAGCCTCAGGAGTTTGACACAGAAGCTGCTAAATGGAATTTTTAAATAATTTAATATACTATAATTTAACAACAATGCTGCACCTTTTCTATTTTCACTGAAAAAGTCTATATTGCCTAAATTTTAGTTCAGCAATTCTCATTGTTATGCCTCTGCTTGAACTTGATCAGAGCTGTGGTGTTCTAATATTTTATCTACCACTCCTGAGTCTTAGCCCCCTGGACTTTGATGATTTGTTTTTCTATCTACACCACATATCCTCAGATTTGCATTCTAAATTTAACTTCTCTTTTATTTACTGTGTTAGTACATTATGTGCAATTTCTCAGGGGAAATGTTAGAAAGTCCCAAAGCTGGTTAAGAATACTTTGAAATGTTAAAAAGGCCCCTCTCACTCATATACCACATAATACTGTCAAGTGTTCTACCCTAATTAGCCAGAAAAATGAATTAGCCAGAGTCCATAAACTAAGAGAAGCGGATGTGTTTCAAAACAAAACGTGATAGGACATAAGAGCCTCTTTCAGGTTACCGGGTGTGCTATTTACTCTAATTTTTCACTATTTGTGGCTTGTGACACCATGATTCTGTGGCTTTAAGACATAAGTAAAGAAAATGTGCATCAAAATTAATGTGCACAGATGAAAAGTCAATGTACTTTCTGCCAGCTGGTTAAAGCAGAGGGTGATGTCAACGAAGATCAGTTTGTACATTAAAACACTTAAAAGGACAAATCACGCAAATACAATATAAAGATACAAACTTCACTGGCGTGTATTAAAGATATTCTTTTCTGAGAGTGTGATGCCGTCCCCATACCAAGCTGTGGGTATTAATACCATAAACTCTAAGACTGTGTAGCAGCTGATTTTTAAATAACAGGATTATGTGGTCCTCCAAAGAAAACATAGGAATAATTCTCATATTAATATATTGTATTATAAGTATTTTAAAATCTATGCCATGTATTGAAAATCTAAATAAAAGAACATAAATAGCTAGACTATAAATATGAAAATAGCTGTACTTGTCAAGCCATCTTTACAAATAGCTGTTGTATAACTGTAAATGCTTTTTATTAGATTTTTGACAGTTTGTGTGTTTGTATAAGGATTTCCTACAAGCATTTTTCTTCTGACATAAAAATGAAAACCATGTGCTCCCCTAAAAGAAAAAAAGATAAAGAGCAGAGTGAAGTTATAGAATTCTTTTTGTTCTGGAAAATCAATGAAACTCTCAGGCTCTATGACGCACAGGCGCTGATTCACAGATTGATTTTCTTGGTACGTGAGCAGTGAAGCAGTGAGATGGCTGACACATCCAGGTGCAAAGTACTGTACCTTTATCATATTAGCATTCTTTTTGTATAGTCTGGTGTACTTGTAGGTAGTAAATATAAACCATCATTTTTTATTCCCTGTGGTGTTTTCCATTTGTCTGCTCAGCAACCCACTCCTGCTCTACTGATTTATTTAAGAAGGATCATATGGATGCAGAAGATGAGCTATTAATTAGCTCTACGAATACATAATGTTCTACTAGTTTTTTCTCATTTAATTGATTATTTCCTTAGGTTTAAGTTTTTTTTTTTAAAGTAGGTCTTATTTTCTGTAGTATTACTCATAATCATAGTATTCAGGATGGCTGTTTTACACCAAACAATCCAACTAAATGAATGGTGATTTAAGCAAAGTTCTGAGGTTAAGTCCCTAAAACCTAGTCATTTCCAATCTTTGATTTCTTTTTTAAAAGTCAGCTGCACAAGAGTAAAATGTTTCAGTTTTTCTGCTGCACAGTAATCAATTTTGCTGTGGTTCAAATAGACACAAGTCCTCTTATGTCCAATCATCCAGCATTTTTGTTTGTTTGCTCTGGTCTGCCGCAGACCTGTCATCTTAACAATCCTTCAGATATCTTCCTTACTACCATTTGATGGTATCCAGACAACTTAATCCATCTTTGGAAGAGGAACCTATACTAAAACACCTAAGTGGTCTGCTAAATGCAGATAAAGATTCAGGTAGGAATCAGCTTAAGCAAGATTCAAAATGAACACAAGATATTCTACATAGTTTACCTCTATGCTATCTACAGTGGGGCAAAAAAGTATTTGGTCAGCCACCGATTGTGCAAGTTCTCCCACTTAAAATGATGGCAGAGGTCAGTAATTTTCATCATAGGTACACTTCAACTGTGAGAGACAGAATGTGAAAAAAAATCCATGAATTCACATGGTAGGATTTTTAAAGAATTTATTTGTAAATTAGGGTGGAAAATAAGTATTTGGTCAATAACAAAAATTCAACTCAATACTTTGTAACATAACCTTTGTTGGCAATAACAGAGGTCAAACGATGACTATAGGTCTTTACCAGGTTTGCACACACAGTAGCTGGTATTTTGGCCCATTCCTCCATGCAGATCTTCTCGAGAGCAGTGATGTTTTGGGGCTGTCGCCGAGCAACACGGACTTTCAACTCCCTCCACAGATTTTCTATGGGGTTGAGGTCTGGAGACTGGCTAGGCCACTCCAGGACTTTCAAATGCTTCTTACGGAGCCACTCCTTTGTTGCCCGGGCAGTGTGTTTGGGATCATTGTCATGTTGGAAGACCCAGCCACGTTTCATCTTCAAAGCTCTCACTGATGGAAGGAGGTTTTGGCTCAAAATCTCACGATACATGGCCCCATTCATTCTTTCCTTAACACGGATCAGTCGTCCTGTCCCCTTAGCAGAAAAACAGCCCCAAAGCATGATGTCCCCCCCCCCCCCC
>SSNR01000050.1:1328782-1344761 GCA_006937965.1 Callopanchax toddi | reverse complement strand
CCCCCCCCCCCCCATGCTTCACAGTAGGTATGGTGTTCTTGGGATGCAACTCAGTATTCTTCTTCCTCCAAACACGACGAGTTGAGTTTAGACCAAAAAGTTCTGCTTTGGTTTCATCTGACCACATGACATTCTCCCAGTCCTCTGCTGTATCATCCATGTGCTCTCTGGCAAACTTCAGACGGGCCTGGACATGCACTGGCTTCAGCAGCGGAATACGTCTGGCACTGCAGGATTTGATTCCCTGCCGTTGTAGTGTGTTACTGATGGTGACCTTTGTTACTTTGGTCCCAGCTCTCTGCAGGTCATTCACCAGGTCCCCCGTGTGGTTCTGGGATTTTTGCTCACCGTTCTCATGATCATTTTGACCCCACGGGATGAGATCTTGCGTGGAGCCCCAGATCGAGGGAGATTATCAGTGGTCTTGTATGTCTTCCATTTTCTGATAATTGCTCCCACAGTTGATTTTTTCACACCAAGCTGCTTGCCTATTGTAGATTCACTCTTCCCAGTCTGGTGCAGGTCTACAATTCTTTTCCTGGTGTCCTTCGAAAGCTCTTTGGTCTTGGCCATAGTGGAGTTTGGAGTCTGACTGTTTGAGGCTGTGGACAGGTGTCTTTTATACAGATAATGAGTTCAAACAGGTGCCATTAATACAGGTAACGAGTGGAGGACAGAAAAGCTTCTTAAAGAAGACGTTACAGGTCTGTGAGAGCCAGAGATTTTCCTTGTTTGAAGTGACCAAATACTTATTTTCCACCCTAATTTACAAATAAATTCTTTAAAAATCCTACCATGTGAATTCATGGATTTATTTTTCACATTCTGTCTCTCACAGTTGAAGTGTACCTATGATGAAAATTACTGACCTCTGCCGTCATTTTAAGTGGGAGAACTTGCACAATCGGTGGCTGACCAAATACTTTTTTGCCCCACTGTATTTGGAGCGGAAACACAAAGATTAGAACTGAAAAACATTCAAAAACTGGTGGCTACATTTAGGTTTTAGCTGTAACATAATTAAAAAATGCAGAGGAAAAAAAAATCAGAAAATGGAAGAAACTCAAGATGACTGTCAATCTCCCTCAGCCTGAAGCCCCATGCAAGATCTGGCCTGGAGGAGAATCAATGAGGGGTGTTTTTCTGCAATGGAGAAAAGAAGACTGCACCGTATTGGAGAGAGGATGGATGGGACCATGAAACACTTCCTGCCTGTATCTTTACCTGTAAGAAACTGTAAACTTTGCTTTTATTCTGCACTAAATGGGTATAATAAATGTGTGGACAGTTCTGAAACTTAGCTGAAAAGCTTCAGAGTCAAAAAAATAAAATGGAATTTAGTAATGCCTCATGATCATAACTTTACAGCAGATTAATCTAAAGTTGATGCAGAGGGATCTCTGGAGCAAGGAGCAGGAGAGGAAGACACGTGAGCATCATTAGGTGGGCTCAATAAGGAGCCTCTGGGCTGGCAAAAGCAAAGATTTTATATGAACGCCTCCCTTCATCTCTTGCTGTGAGTGTGTGGTTTAAGAAACACTGTGCTGTAACTGTTTACCTTAGTGCCAAGCTCCATCACTTCTTTGCAGAAACATCCTGGGGCAAGAATTCTAAATAATGTACAAATTATCTAAATCTTCAAGAGAGCACACATTGAATGGAAAACTTTTCAGCTCAGAAAACATTAAGAAAAAATAGAAAAACTATTTTAAGTTTGTCTTAACACAAAAACAAACCCTTCAAACAATAGATACTAAGGGATAAAAAGAAATTAGTCATTTGAGAAAATAAAGTAATGTTTTATTGGAAATTTTGGTTCCTCATAAAACCAACAGACAAAATAAAAGTTCAAAACATCAAAGACACAAAAAACAAATGGGATTTTCTATTATGGCAGATAGTTATTAGAGCTAACCTGACTCCAGGGTTCAATGAAGGGAATCCTGCTATGACATAATCCCATTTATTTTATGAAATACAATATTAGGCAGGGGAAACACAGTAGGCCGTGTATTTAATGAGGGAGGCAGTTGTTTAATTGCCATCTACTAATTACAATGGAACAAAAGGAGATTAATCTGATTGATCTTAACAGGTAATTTATCAATCACATATTATCCAATGTAATAAGTCAGGGATTCCTCAAGTGTGGTGCGCGCACCCCTGGGGGTGAGCGAGCTGCCGCTAGGGGATGCGCGAGATGAAAAATGTAATGGCAGAAATATGTAATCAGGGCTGTACAGTGCGATATATATGTCGCACATGCGATGAAAAAAAAGGGTCTGTGATATAAACAATTTATCGAAGCATCCTGGGCCTCCAGAACACCTCAGCAGTGCCACAGGCTGATTGCCTCCATGCCACGCCGCATTGAAGCAGTCATTTCTGAAAAGGATTCCCGACCAAGTATTGAGTGCATAACTGAACATAATTATTTGAAGGTTGACTTTTTTTGTATTAAAAACACTTTTCTTTTATTGGTCGGATGAAATATGCAAATTTTTTGAGATAGGAATTTTGGGTTTTCATGAGCTGTATGCCAAAATCATCAATATTAAAACAATAAAAGGGCTTGAACTACTTCAGTTGTGTGTAATGAATCTAAAATATATGAAAGTCTAATGTTTATCAGTACATTAAAGAAAATAATGAACTTTATCACAATATGCAATTTTTTTTAGAAGGACCTGTATAAAGCCAGTATTTGCACACTTGTATGGATTAATGTTTTCGTCGAGGCGAGTCTAGCGACAGATTTCCGTCTCTTCCGCGTGTCAGTTGTTTGGAAAAAAACTCCTTGTGACGCTAAAAGTCTCCCTGTGGTTTAGTCACAGGCACACATTAAACCAGCGGAACGAATAATCTTAATGGGTCACATCAATGTCTGTGAACGAGTCCATGGTCCGAGTCAGAGAGAGAGAAGGCTTTACACTGAAGTCCGCCTGACACCGGCACTAAACGCTGCAGCAGCACAGCCCCAGGGGCGTATCTAGAGGGGGGACAGGCAGGGGCAAAGACAGTACAAGGGTGGCACACTAAAAGGTCATTAGGCTATATTTAAATGCTCTGCAGTCTTGAATGGCAATGGACAGCAGACCAAAGTTTTAATAATTCATTTATTTACTGAAGTAAAACACATGGATCTGTTTAGCAAGAACTATGCATCAGATTCTAAATCAGGGAGAACACGATCAGTAGAAGACAAACGAACATTTAAATACATCAGTCTCACTGTACACCATCAAAAACAGTCTGCCTGTAAAGGTGCTTCAACATCAAAATTACTATAAAGTAGAATTATAACAGTTTCTGAATTTTATTAACAATTCACCAAAGATTATGACAGCTGGGTACATCTGTTTTTGTGGTTTTTAGCAAAGTGTTCCACTAAACTATATCAACAAACTGACTGACAGCTCTGGTGGGCGTGGCCAGGCAAAATGGCCAATCATATTTCAAGGGTGGCCACTGCCACCCCTATGGCCCCGCCCCTGCCAGAACTGTATTGGAGCGCAGAAAAAGATCAAATAAAAAAGGAAAAATATCAAATCAGATAACTCAACAACCAGACATCACTATATGTATACAAACTATTATATTGTCCATGGTTTTTTCTAAAACTCAAACAGGATGCACACTACAGTAAAACACTAATTGCACACATTTCTCAGCACACTCACACTTTGAACAAATCTACACTAATTTGAATGAATAAATGTTCTTTTTGAAATTACACTGACACAAAAAAATGTTTTAAGATATGTTTTGTTATTATGTTTTCATTATAAGCACTTTGTCAGTGTGTTAAGAATGATAAGTACTAATTTTGGCTTTTAGATATTGTAGCTGAATTTTTATGCTGGTGCTACAACTTTTTGTTCTGTGTTACAAAATCTGCAACCTCTGTAGCTCCGGTGCTATGAGCTAAAAAAGTTAACGTACAGCCCTGGTAATGGTAATAATTACACAATTAGAGTTTCCCCCCCACATAATAAAAGATGTGTAAAACATTTCCTAGCATTATTGTGTGGAACTGTGGAACAGTATTTGGATGAACTCTGAGTGTTTTTTCTGTCAATCATGTGAACTCCTCCGAGCATTTTATTTTGAAGGGGACAAACTCTTCAATTGGTTCCGGGGCAATCTGTTCCGTGGCGCTGCTAGAACGCTAATCTCATCAAATGGATATTTATTCAAAGAATCCTTCTTGACAGCCCCACTGATTGATTCCACGATGCGCCCTTATATGAACAACTCCACGGTGAGCCAACTGCTTTGTTTGTTTTACTAAAAATGCGGCGCTATGTTCAACCACTGATGAGCTAATGGCTAGGCCAGCGAGTTTTAAGCCCTGATAAGTGGTTTTATTCATTAAATTGCGACACGTCTTTGTTATCATTATGGCTAAATCTTTATAATACATGGTCTCCTAATCATACTTATCCCAGAGGGCAAAATAGAGGAATAGGAGTTCATGAAGCTGGGTTTTAATTTTGGCATCATTTAGCGTTACATACACATCGTTATATATTGAGAAATAAATATATTTAATATAAAAAGTGATTTAATTAATTATTAAACACTGAAAAGTATATAAAATTGGAACCGTTAAAGTTGCACTCAGCAGGTTGGTAAACAAGCTATGTATCGCTAGCTATTTTACAGAAACACGTCTCAGAGCACTCGCCCCTCCTGTCGGGTATAATCCATAGGCTAGCCTTCCCGCGGACATGAGACCCTGCTTTGCCACGGTAACAACGATAGGATTGGCTGAAATTTTTAGAGAGCTGCGAGACAATCACTTTATTGATTTATTTTGAGGTTTTATTAATCTCCACAATATATTTATAGCTATACTGTTAGAACATTATTAAGAGGCATTAAAAAACACGTTAAAATCTACACTGTTTACCAAATCAACGAGTACAGCTTTAAGTACTGTATTGATTCCTAGGTACCTGGAATTCATTCAAATATGAAAGGTACCCATCCCTAGTGGGATTGGGGGTGCGTCAACATGGTTGGGACATAGAAGGGGGTGGGCGACAAAAAAGTTTGGGAACCGCTATATAAGCAGTCCAAATATTTGATAAATATGAGCTATAGATTACTTTATATGCACTGAAAAACACATTTAAACACATTGTGCATTAAAACTGGAGGCTTTAAAGATGTTCAGATGAAAAGTCAAAATGTGGAAACTAATAAAAACAAGTATGAAAATAAAGTTCCCGTAATGTGCTTCATAACAGCTAATTTAATGCCCAACTGATCTCAATCACCTCAAAAATGTCAAATAAGATCCTATTAAATGTAATTATTGGAAAGTATCTACTGTTAATCAGATTTCCTGTTCAAACATTTATTTTGATCTTTGACCAGCTGTTGTTGAACGAAGTAAATATGACAGTATCAGGTGACAACTACTCAATTAGAGCACTTAACACAAACCATAGTTGCAACTGAGAAATGAATTGAGTAGAAGGTTGCCTGAAATAGTTATGTAACTATTTTGAAACATTTTCCTTTTACTAATGACAAAATAATTGTTAGTTTTTTAATACTTGTATGTGTGACCAAAGCATTAAAAGCTCTCTTAAACTTTCATTATATAGTAAAAATGACATTAGTTCTGGAAAAGCTTATTTCAACTTTTCTCTTCAGTAGGAAGAAAAAAAAACCTTCTGGGAGATTATTTTTATTTTCCTAATGAATGAGTTTTCTTTCAGAATGAAAAATTCATCATGAACAAGGCAGGAGAGGGTCATTTAATAATTTAATGACAATGAAAATCATGTAGATTTTTTCATGAGCTGTGTTTCCTTGATAGTTTATTGACAGTGTGTATGTGATGAATAAACTGCAGCAGGATGCACCAAAAAATCTAAAAAGACACAAAGATAGGTTGATGTTTTAAAAGGTAAAACATAAGTTCTGGCATTAATGGGAAGGTTGCCCGGACATGTACAACCTGTGTCCTGTAAAACCGCAACAACCGCTCACATGAATGGTGTTCCAAAAGAAGAAACTTCTTTCAACAGGACTACTACTTAAAAAGCTATTCCAAAGCAGTTTAAACAACATGATAAGAGTTTATGGTTTTAACTTGGTCTCCAAATTCACCCTTTCTCAATCCCATTGAGCATCTGAGGGATAAATTAGAGCACTTTGTACTCATCATACTTCCATGTTGCTATGTTCTGGGTTTCCATGATTTTCCCTTAAAGTCTGTTTGCCTGATCCCTGGAAAAAAAAACACTCTTCTTGAATCTAAGCCCTCTATTGGTGGTATGATCATGTTTAAAATAATGCCAGAGGAAATCAAATAATGTGTAAAAATAGGAATAATGGTCCAGATCTTTTGACAGTTGTTGTACTACAAGCAGTTAAAGAAAAAAAGCAGCAGCTATTCAACCAGCTGACAAGTAGTGGGGAGAAAATGTAAAGGGCTTTGCTTAAGATCTGACTGATGCACAAACAAGGTTTTGTAAAATGCACTTCAACACTTGAGGCACGTGTAGGCAGGAAGGGGACTTCTAACAGAGTGTTTGATGCTTGTGGACATAACAGCTGAAAATGTTTATGCCACACTGGTCCTTGAGGCAAACCAAAACTTGAGAAAATATACATTTGATTTATGGGTTACCAAAAATAAATGAATAAAAGTCATTCAAATATTGCATAACCAATATTGTGTCTCACTCGTGATTAAGAAGAAAAAAAACAAACAAAAAAAGAAGCAAGTGCTTTACATTACAATGAACACTCACTTTTTAATCACTTTGATTACAAGTAACTATAAACAAGTTAAGACCGGCCTAAAAATCATTTATCCACAACAAAAAGTATCCTAAAGACAAGTTCTTGAAGAAAAAGAAACAACAAATTTGCAAAGTCCCAACACAGAACCGGGGAGACGCATCACCAGTTGATCCATCTGCTGGGTGAAACAAATCTCTGTGGCGTTTATTTGGTCAAAATGCTTTGTCTAGAAGTGATGCCTGAAGTCTTATACTCATTAGATTCAACAGATTCTCAGATTCAGCACAGCTCATTGTTCATTCCTTTTCCCAAGGTAGCACAAAGCTAATTTTTCTTACCCTGAGCTTGCCTGAAGGGCCTCCAGCATGAGCCCTATTTGAGATTGTGTCAGGTCAGTTGGTATAAAATAGCAGACAAGTCAGGGGAACTCAGTAAAAACACAGACAATACAAATCCTTCTTACTTGAGATTTTTTTTTTGGTAGAGCTCATCTCATCTGCTGGATGTGGGAACAGCCTCCGGTAGTACTCCTCTGAGAAACGTAATGTATACTGCACCCCATAATGGTGCTCCAAAGGTAGAGGAGGTTGCTTCTCAAGTGGTTTAAAACAAGATGGAACAAACTAGCACATTTTATCCAAGCAAAGTGCAAGTCTTTCACAGAATAAAACCTTAAGAAATCAAGCTTTGTAACTGTCAATGAAATTAACAGATTAGGTAGTTAAACACTTCTTATTTCTGAAAATGTTACATGTTGTTAAATTAAACTCACACCTGTGTTTAATTAGCCTTCCTCAGGTCAAAAGCAATTTGGGGATCTACATAAACACTTCTTAGTAAGGCCAGAAGTCTGTAGAATACCCCATCTATTTACAATTACTTATAAAACCCATTGTGCACGTTTCAATAAGTAATTTGTCCTGTTTGTTGAATTCTGTGATATTTTTGTCAACCAATTCTTCAAGGCTTTTGTGTTGTTGGTGTTGTGGAGGTGTACAACTATGGGTGTAAACAGTGAGCCAACATTTAGTTCACAGCAAAAAAAAAAAAAAAAAAACTGCAGCAAATAGAAAAAAATTTTGTTTACTTCTTTGCTACCCCAAGCAATTACTACTACATAAAATTTGTTGTGTGCAAGGCCACAAAACTCCTTGTACAAAACAGGACAGACTGTACATCCTGAACACTAAAATGTTTGTGGATTGAGAGATTTGATTTTGTCCTGAGGATTAGCTGCAGTATTTTAAAACTCTGGCAGTGATGGTTTTTGGAGTACATTCAGTATTATGTTAAAGTAAGTTAGTTATAAAGTTTTGAAGTTTTATGAGATCACATTAACAACTTTATATGGAAAACAAAAATGTTATTATAAAATTCATGAAGTAATTTAGAATGCATAAATAAAAAGATTACTGATGCACTTATTTTACCCTGATGGGCTCATTCTTATTTTGTTCAACTTTATTTTTCTATTGCAAATACAATGGCAACAGCATTTAGTTATATTCTGTATTAAAGCCCTGGATACTTAAGAAATCTACAGGAGCGAGGATTGTTCTCTCTTCTAGTGTTATGCGCTCAGTGACGACACTGGGGAGAAAAAAGCAACTAATGCCACGAGCAAGAACTGTAATTGTCCAGTATAAACAGGAACAGACAGTTCCACAGACACTACCAATAGAAACAGGGAGAAAAACTTTGTGGGTATTTTGGATTCATTGTCAGTTATATGGTTTTATATTAAGTTTGAACCCAAGTATATTTAGGTGCTCACAACCCAAGGCAGAACTTTTACAGTTGTTGAATAAATGAATGAATTTATTTTTGGTTAATTCCAAAATCCAATTGCCGTAAGAAATACAAAGAAAAACCTGGACAAAAACAAAAAAGTATCACATTTACATTACCTAGGCAAGGGTGGTCGAAAAGGGAATAGGCTGAAGCCAGAACGTGCGCGCGCACACACACACACACACACACACACACACACACACACACACACTCGAGGTGGGCATAGATTTTTTTTTTTTATCTAGATTAATCTCACCATAATCTTTAAATTAATCTAGATTAAAATGGCTCATTTGAATTCTTCCAAAGGGTTCACAATACCGGTGTGAATGAGCATGAGGCTGAAGAATCATGATACTTCAAGTCTAGAGTTTAAGGTTAGTAACAGCTGATCCAGTGTTTGGATCAGCTAGTATAGGTAGTAAGCGCAGCTCCCATCGGCAGGTCCACACAGACTTCTGTCCAGGTGGAGGAAGCATGTAGTAAAATATGCAAAATCAATGTAGTAATATAAATAACTATTTTCTTAAAGAAAAATAACATCGATTTTGGATGCACCGGGGTTTGAACCCAGGACTCCAATATGAAACGCCGTTGCTCTACCGCTAGACCACACTTCCTTACTCTCCCTTCCCTTTTTCTCTGTGTCACTCATTTCTTCTCCTATTTTCTACGTTTGTGTGAGAGAGGCTGATTTGCAGGTCTAATAACATAAATAACCATAATAACACTTTGCTGAGCTGAAAGAGCAACTTCTCTTCTTTCAAAAACCGTTTGAACTTTTCATTGTGGAGTGCAGAAATGCGTCGAAGGCGTGCCTGCGTTAATGGTCAATGTGGGACAGTGTCTAAATTTGTGGAACGTGTGAAAAGTAATAAAAATACGGGACAATCCTGAACAAAACGGGACATCTGGTCACCCTAACCGCTAGCGTACATCCTGGACTGACAGACTCGTTCCAGACCGGCCTATCCAGATCACGCCTCCTTCACCTGAACACGCTCCTCACAAAGCAGTACCTTGTTCCGCTGGGGTGCTGTAGTTTTAATGGTGGGGACTCATCACCTCCGTCCATGCTAAAGGTTGAACACCGGAGATGTTTGCGCTGCGCCGCAGGCGCGCCATGGATTTGGCCAGTCTAGTACAGGACCCGTTCAGAAAATCGCACCCATAACTTTCATTATTCTCACGTATCTTTATTTATGAGCGAGCGAGCGAGAGAGAGAGAGATCTGATCTGACGGAACTTTTTTCTCTTTTGTCCCAATTGACGGAATTCCATCCCCACAACGGAGAACTTTAACCCCTGACCTAACAAGAAATATTAAACCCGTCAGAAACCCAGACCCGAGTCACAAACCAGAACCACCAGACCAGATGAGCTCTGAGCTCATTTTAACAACCTCTGATGGTTGATCAAGTTATCAGGATGAAACATTTTTAACACTAAAACACACTGATCTGTCATCAAAGGTTTGTCTCCTTTAAAGTGATAATATGCAACTTTTTCATATTTTTAAATCTTTTCCTTGAGCCAGTCTGTGCTAATATGACCCTTTACAGAGTTAATGAAAAGTCACTTAGACCCATCTGGTGATTAGATCCGGAATACCATGATTGCAAGATCTCCGTCGCCGTCACAGTACCCAGGAAGTCACGTGTCTCATGAGGGTTAGGCTAACCCAAAGTGGCTAGCTGTTACGCTAGCTCTGGAGTGTTTTTAGCTCATGATTCCTGATTTTTTTCAATCTCTCTCTGCTTGAACACAGCTGATTTCTTTGAAGGAGTAAATAACCGCTCCCGTAGAAAGCTATGAAGGCTGAGGAGACATTTCAACAGGTAGATTTAGATGTTTAGAAGCTGAAACAATATGCTAACTTGTGTAATGCAGTGATTTAAAACGGACACCAGAGGGCACCCAAAACAAGCAAAACTGCATATTATCACTTTAACTTTACAGCTGTTGTCTAAGGCTCACTCTGTTTTAATAGTTTTACTGTAGAAACCTTCTCATCTCCTGACAGTAAAGGATTAGATTTAATTTACAGGTGACCTGATTAAAGCATCAACTCTCTTTTTTATCACATCAAATAACTTCAAGCTGATTTTTTTTTCACCTGTCAAAAAGTGATTGTGGCATCCAGTTCATCTGTAATGGATTAAATCTGCCTTAAAATGGCTTAATTTCTCCACTGTTTATTTCACATTACCCTATAGGGCTCTTTCATCATGTTTTTGTTAAATAAAACCACTTTAGGGGGATTTAAACATTAATATGAGTCTCTGAAATCTAAAGAAAACCTAAAGCCATTGACAGATCAATGTGTTTTAATGCTGATATTGTTTGATTTGTTGAATGTTAAGCTATCAGTTATGCTGAGAAACACATGTTCGAGCAGTGCGCGCTGCCACATTTACCTTATTATCGAGAGGCGTGTGCACCACTGAGACTGTTGGACCAAATAGCATGTCGGCTCACCAGGAACCCAGACAGCCAGTCCATATCTGGTTGATGAGGAGCGTGGTCGGAGTTCTGCGTGAACTCTACCAAGTAGCTGCCGCAGGTTCCCAACCACGTACGGTTCAGTTCAAGAGGAGAGAGCGTATGCCGAGGTTGGTGCAAGCTTAACTCCAAAGGGGGACTCACGTGGCTCCCGGTCCAGGTGACGGTCCTGGAATCTCCCGGGAGCCGCGCCTCCTTCACCTGACTGGGGGACCATGTCCTAGATTTGCTGCGGGTCCGGACTCCGGAAAGAACAAGATCTGGGTCTGGTACAGACCCAGGAACCCAATTTAGATTAATGGCGTTTTTTGTTGTTGTCGCGCAATAAAGAGTCTGGCGTTAACGCAGCCATTTTATATACATATATATATATATATATATACATATATACATATATATACATATATATATATATATATATATATATATATATATACATATATATATATATATATATATATATATATATATATATATATATATATATATATATATATATATATATATATAAGTGTGTGTGTGTGTGTGTATATATGCAACAGTTTTTTTATTTTTTAAGTGTAAGATATGATCAGACAACAGCTGGAATAAGAAATGGAAGAAATATGTAATTTTGTAACTTCTCAGTACAGTAGACTCATCATCTGAACATCTTGACACTTACTACATTACATCCTTATACCAGTCCTTCGCACTCTCTTTGTAGAGACATTCTTTTGTGTAGTTTCACCTAAACTGCATAACCTGACATTTGGAAGCTAAGGACAGCTTTTTTGTCTAATAATCAATTTTCAATTTGAAAAATAGCAACTCTTCAAGTAAACAGTCTTCAGCTTTGGTTAAACACATAAAATTACGACTACACAAAAAACTGTTTATTGTAAAAAAAAAAAAAAAAAAACATCTGGGTTCAATTTATCGAAATGTGATTCTGGTTTAAAGGATCCAGAGGCAGCTTCAAGAAATGAACCTCGCAAGCGACGCGCCCGGTGCTGCGAATAACTGCAGCCTTGAATGGGAGAGCGCACAAACTTCTCACTAGTTTGTCTCATACGGGTTCAACCAAAGGCAAGCGGAGACATGATTCTATCAATAAAAATATATTTTATTAATACAAAAGGAAATATGGTAAAACAATGCCCCTCACCACACACACACACACACACACACACACACACACCGGGTTATGGCTCAGTTGAACCACCATCATAATAGTCCGACTTTTAGAGGGAAGCTAACAGAGCTATGTCGCCAGCTGCGAGGATCCGGTTCTGCTCCTCCGCCTGTATCGCTCCTCCGCTGTCTCAAGTTCCATTGTGTAGCCCCAGTTACACACACAACTCACGCAGAATGAGACGGCAGGGCGCCCACCAGCGTTGATGTCCTAAAAACATAAAACTATCAATACCTTCGAGCCGCTGACATGAGAGTCCAACGTTCAAACTAACCAAACCAGTTTACATACCGTGTTTACAGGGCCAACGGCTGCCACTGAACCAAACGCAGAGTGAAAGCTGTAGTCAGACGGGTGTTCTCAGCGTGCTCAGCACAGCCGCCTTTGATGTACTTTGAGCGGACTGAGGAGAGGGAAATAGTTGGGGATGGAGAGGCCCAGTCCCGACACCAAGTAACATCCACACATCGCTCATCTATAACAGCACCTTTAGCTCTGTGAAACCCTGTAATCCATCAGAGTGGTTGTCAGCTTCATGAACGCTGCCCAAATACCGCCAATATTATGAGAAAAACAACAGGTCCAGAGGAAATATGTCGGTCATTGGCATGCAACACAATGGTGCAATACTGCCACCTACTGCATATACATTTCTTAATATTTTTGAAGCTTTCGAAAACACGCGAGCAGTGTCAGTTGGCGTCATACCGTGGGACAGCGAGGGAATTTCGGGCCCGAATTGAAGAGCATTTTACAGCTCACAGCCTGTTGAAGACAATGGAATAATACATGGATGGCTTCATTCCTTTTAGTTTAAAATGCTTCATCACCCATTAACTTAAAGAAACTGAACATGCGTGTTTTTTGTTGTTTTTTTTTTTACACATACTGCCCCACGTCCCTTTAAGCATTTCTGTTAAAAAGTGGTGGTAATAGAACACTGTCCCATTTGGACAACAGATGATGGTAAAGAACACAGTGCACTTAATGCAAGTCTGCTTATGTAACTGGTGCCTATCTATTGCAGAATATGGCTATTATGGACATAAAGGATGAATAGATATGAAATATTGCTAGATTCTAAAATACAAGGGGGGTAGAAAAGAAGTTGGTCCTTTACAGTGAAAAATATCTGCATGAGTAATGTCAAAGCACAACTGAACATGTCCACAGAGGCACAAACAGTGCACATTCTCAAATCATCTATGATTTCAGAATGCACAGCAGTGATACATACTTCAGCTCCACAAGTGCATGCATATTTCAGCAATAAAACAAAACCCCAAAAGCCTTCTGCTTCCAACCTCCACTTTTATTCTTGTTTGTCCCACTCCTGCCCTCTTCTTTTCCTCTGCCAGCTGTGCAGATAAACAACCAGGTGCTCAAGTGGAGAACAGAAATATCCTCAGTGGAGGTTCAGGGAAACAGCACTTCTAATTGCACTACAAACCATCGTCTCAACTTCTTCTATGTTACTGTCATCCTCCTCCCTCTTCGTCTTCTGTGGCTCCCTGATCGATGAATCACTTCTTACTTCTCTTAAATTTGTAACCACCACATTAAAGAACTTGATGCTAAAATTTCGGTCTACTTTTGTAATATAAAACATGACTTTTTTTTATCCCCACTTCTTTCTAATCACCTTAAATGTTCTTTCTTTCAACTATCTAAATACCATTTTCTCCATCAACTGCCATCTTGCTCATTAGTTGTTCATGTTACCACCATTCTGTCCAGTATCTGCCAAATCATCATCCATGTGGTAATAGCAATTGTCTCTTTTTCATCATCTTGAGCTTGCTCCTCATTTCACAACAAAGCCTTTTTTTTTTTTTTTGTAGAGTATCTTCCCCAAAAGGGACGCTCTGAAAGTGAAGCTCTTAGAGTCACTGCTTATTAACAAGTTCATGTCATGGATCAGTTGTTCCAGTATCTCATTATCTGTTTCTTGTGACAATGCATTTTCCAGTAAGGCAATACAATAAAAACTCACTATGCAGTGCACTTTGACTGATATAAAATGTATTGAGGTATAGTACAAGGTAAGTAAATGATCCGTGAGGTTTGCCATCTTCTGGGATTGATTTTAATCTTTACTCCTAGTTCTCAGATTTTAGTTTGTCATTTTATTTCAACTTGGATTTTGTGTAGAATTTCCGAGTTTCTTTGTTTTCTGCCTTTCTGCCAAGCTACTCCTCATCTTTTAGGTTTAGCTTTTTGCTGTTGCACACCCTGGTTGCGTGATCTATTGTTACGCACTTATTTAACTCATTTAAATTACTCCCTCTTGTGAATGTAATGCCTGTCTTTAGTTGCTCCTTTTTAGGATCATTGTAGATTTGTTGTCTTTGTCTTGTTGGTTTTGTTAAACTCCGGCTTTGTGTGAGTTCAAGTTCAGTTGAGTTTTCCTCGTCCTGCTTATGCAGCTCATTTCTCTTTTAAATAAAACTATTTTACATTCACAGGCCTGCCTCTTGCCTCTGGAGTCTTACATTTGGATTCACCTTCTCTATCCATCATCATTTTACAACAGAATGATCTGGCCAAAATTAACCCAGCAGGATAACTCTCCCATGTGGAGTTTAAAAGGCTGCATATTCCAGTTAAAACTTTTATTGATGGCCTTCGAGTCAAGCAGGGTCCAGGGAGAGACTGAGAGTAGCAGGTAATTTATTGAATCTGCTGCATGCTAGGCCCTGGCAACTTCTGTCTCTAGGGCTAGTTGAGTTCCAGACTGAAACTAAGGGAGAGCACCATGTTGCATTGGCAGAAATGATTATTTAGCCAGAAACTCTGCCTTAGCTCTAGTCTCTGCCTGGGCTTCACTGCTCAGCCAAAAACTCAGACCAAGCCATTGTCCATTTCCATCCCTAAGCCATGCTCAGTCACAGCCAAGGACTTCACCAGTGTCATGGTCAGGCATTGGCTGCAATCATGGACCCTGACCATGTCTGAACCACCACAAGCACAGTCCTGGGCTTTGCACCCTCTCCTCAAATTCCCATTCCTGTTCTGGGCTCTATAAACTCCCACTTGATACCACTGTGGTCCAGATAAAGTCTTAGAGCTCTGTCTGGGAGGACCTGAACCCTTAGGCTTCAGTATATGCCCAAATAGTCAAAATGGACCAAAAGGATACTATCAAAGCCAAGTGTCTGGAAAAAAACCCAGAGGACCTGTAAAGTCTAGCATCCAAGAGTTCCCAGCTCCTCTTGCTGCTGTCTAGTGGATCCAGGAGGACCTGCCCTAGCCTGCTCTAGTCATCAAGGGAGTCCAACTAGATTAGCCTTCACCAATTACAGAATCAGTCATCGAGGGGGGTTCTGCAGAACCTGCTTTTGTCCAGTCAGAGCCATATTAATTCAGTGTCACTGCTTCACGCTCTTTCACGGCACAGCGGTAGATGCCTTTGAGCAATATTCATTAACATAAATTAAAATAGATTTGTGGATGTTTCTCACATTCCCTCAGGTTACATCAAAATACTTTCTGCTTCTGTGCTCATCTGTTCTTTGGTCAACATTCAAAAAGTAAAGTGACTGTCCATGAAATCACAGGTGAGAAAACCAATCAACAGGGAATTAAAAATGTGGAAGAGCCCAAATGTGCTGCTTTTCAAATAATGATTCTAAAATAAAAACATTGTTTGTTCACAAACAGTCAAACCTGGTCCTTTGTGTTATTTTACTTTTCCTTGTGGTATTGTTTGTTGCAGTCTTCAAAGACCGCTATGGGGGGGGGGGGGGGGGG
>SSNR01000050.1:1250469-1328772 GCA_006937965.1 Callopanchax toddi | reverse complement strand
GGGGGGGGGGGGGGGGGGGGGGGGGGGCTTCTGAGAACACAACAAAAAGATCCACATCCAACATTCTTCCCCTCTGCCTAGACCTCCCATCAGTAAAGCAAATAAGCAGGAGACATATAGCAGTTTGCTTTAAACCAAGAAAATATCTACTTCAGTACTGCTGACAGTGCTTTCTGAAAGCACTTAATGAAAAAAGTACAGCACTCACTTTATTTGCTCTCACAGTTTATAATTCTGATACTGGCGCTCCTCATCCATGCAAATGCTCAATCTTTTCCTCTCAAGACAAAACAAATTTCTCTCCTCCTTTTGTTCACACTTTAGTTGCTTTTCTCTCTACATCTTTGCCCACAGAGAAAACACAATCTAGTGCAACCTATTTCTTTCTGCCTTTTCTTTCAAAAACTTTCTCTTGACGGATAGCTCATCTCTGCTCATTTGTTTGATCAATTATTTTGCTCATTCTTTTATATCGTCTAACTTTTTCTTTGTTGCTTTTTATCTCTTTCTGCTGCTCACTATACCAGACTCTCTCTCTCTGTCTCATGCTGCTTATTTCTCCTCCAGGAACCAATCTAGCTGTGATTGATCCACTCATCTCTTCTGCATTAGAGTGCCAGAGGAACAAACCATAGTATTAACACCACCAATAAAACTGATGACGATAATAAAGAACAACACCGGCATTATCAGGGCTGTTGATATAAGTAATGGTAGGCAAGTTATCTTGGCTGAATCTCTTTCACGTCTGTCTTGTGCACACACCCAAATACTGCAAGCACAGATAATGCTATGAAAGTAAAATCTATTTAAATGCCAATTTATGTGATAATTGGACCATAAATTTCTAGTTCATGAAGTACCCTTCTGGAGAGTACCAATGAAATATTCCTGAATTACAAGGGCACAAACATCAGCAAGATTCCCAGAAGCTCCCTGCTGCTTTGAAAGAGCTGATGGGCAGGATTCACAGTTGGACAGAAGTGTTTTTATTGAAATGTGATGAAATCCTCTTATCTCAGCACATTATACTCATTTCACCCTAATCAATAAAGTTCAGGCGATTTTCGATTTGTTTGACAGACAAATTAATCCCCAGAGGCAATGACAACAAAACAAACGACTGTTTTGTGCATGCTGTAAATTTTAGAGTATGTTTAGTTGGAGACTCAAAAAATATAAAAACAACAGCAAGTTTGCAGTCCTAAGATTTCATATCTTGATAAGAATAACAAACAGATTAACCCACTACCTGTAAGCTAGTAGGGTTGGGCGATCAGACAAATAGTGACCATCGGCAATTGTCTGAGCCTGTCGCCACCTGTTTTTCAAGAGCGATTTATTCGTCCTCCTATAAATGAATTTCTTAATTATTAACAATGTTTGGTTGAAGTCAAGGACACAGCCCACGTAAAAAAAAAAAAAAAAAGTTACACACAAACTCCTCCCAGCTGCAAGCAAATTTTATTTCCTCCTCCTGCCTCCGAGAGCAGCGGTGATTTATTTACTCACCCCGTGACAGACAGAAAGAATGACAGCAGCCCGTCTTCAGAAAATAAATGTATCTAAATAATAATCACGTGTTGGGGAGGGAAACAATCAGAGACTGGCTTTTTTCCAGTTTAATCATGTTTATGGGTCGGTGTTACGCTGCTGGTGCTAGGAATATTCAGCAAGTTGTAACACTGGTCCAGTGTTCATCTGTCTGACAGACTCAGCTAAGTATGAAACAAACAACAATTACAAAATGAAACTAAAACTGAAATACAAACCCCTATTATTAGGTTTTGAAATAAGGATGAAAAGATGTCGAGCAAAAAACCTGCAGGAATTAAAAAAAATTATTTCAGTACACCAGACATATGACTCGACTTTATATTTTAAAAAAGTCTAATAAAACTGTAGCATCTATGACAAATGAGGCCCCAAGGACTCATGGGTAATACTTAGCACGGAAAATGTAGAAGTGGTTACAACGAAGAGACTGAAAATACGGGTTGCACTGTTTATTCATCTGAATTAGCCGTTATGTTCAGGATTTATTATAATAAAATGTTGTGGTGTCATGTTGGGTTCATATCGGTACAATAAGTCTGTAGGAGGAATAAACAAGGAAGAAACCATGAAAACTGCAACAATGCCACAAAGCATTGTGGGAGTTTGCCTGAGATAAATACTGAATTTAATTTGTGCTATTTAATCTTCAGATAATTTACTAACTCAAAGCACTGTATAGCTCAATAAAATAAAATAAAAAGCCAAGTACAGCTTCAATAATGATTTCCAATGAGTTCCTCAAAAAGAGCGACTTTGTTCTAAAAGTGTGTTTTTACAAAACTGTGGTAATTATTATTCAGACCCAGACAATGCGTTTAACTAATTTTAGATAAGTGAAATGGCAGTTAAAGTTTTAAGTAGAACAATTAAATTGAAAATAAATTAGAGACCTTACAAATTAAAAGCCCGTAAACTGTGTCTGTTTTTAGAAGATACCATAAAATCCCTGGTTCTGCCCTGCAGGTTGACAGCAATAGGTTCACTGGCACTCAGATTGATTTAACCAATAACTCCAGAAACAGCTCATTTAGCTGAGACCAGAGTCTATATGCTTCTACCTCTGAGTTCCTCCATGCTTATTTGTTTGCAGCTCTTGAAAGCTTACATTGTTTTTAAGTGGATTAATAACTCCAAAACAACTATGAGAAACTGTTGACAATTACACTGATAGAAAGAAAAGTGGCTGTACTTCAAATGCACAAAACAGTCTCTAGAGCAAGATGACAATCAAGGCAGAAGAACTTGAGAGTTGTCATTTGCATGCCTGTTTTATGCAAACACATGCAATATAAATGCAGAGGTTCCTGCATTTTTAATGAACTTTATCAGAGGGCTAATGTGAGGCACAGCATGGTTTTAATTGAAGGAGAATAATTCAACCATCACTCAACCTGCAAGTTCTCCAACTCAGATGACGACAACTCCTCCTCCTCTTTGTCCTCCTCCTCCTCCTTTACTACTATTACTATTACAACTACAGACATTTAACCCTAATTGTAAATACTAAAAGTTTAAATGGCTTGCATCTCAAGACTGTCACCAGTGTGACCCCATGACGTAATTCAAACTGTGCTGCTCTCTGGCAGTGGTTTAGCCACTGGTCCACTACATCTCTGGAGTGACAAAGATGAAGTGTGTGAACCAAGCACAGCCTTTTTACGACATCAAACTACACTAAGGACATACTGGAAAACTTGATCAGGGTTGCAACTGCACCAACCTTTACAACAGAGCAAACCACATATTTTCATAAAATTTTGCTACTTTTGGCTTATGTGGTTCTAGTTAAGATGAACCAGGAGATGGCCTTCTCGACAAGAGTGAAAATAGAAGTGGAGAGACAGGGGACATCACATCAAACATCAGCTCGTGGTCCACAGAGAAGGTCTGTCCCGCTGTCTGCCTAAGATTTATTAATTATTCATTTCTTGCTTTGAGCATCAGAGTACCCATTTCCCCTCAAGGCCATAATCCAGTGGTTTTGATATGAACGTTCATATCCGATAACACACCCACATACTACAAGAACAAATAAATGCCTTGCAATGACATGCGACACAACAAGTAGTTTTAAAGTTTTTCTATCTTAGAGTGAGTGTTAAGACCAGTGTGTGAACTATTTTTACTTCACATACTGTGCGGGCAAACACTGTCCTATCACCTGTCAAGTTAGCAGGGGTCACTGCTTTAATAAGAGGGTACGTTGAAGGGGTGGCTGAGAAGAAGAGAACTAAAAGCAGAGAGTGACACTGTTCCAGCTTCTAAAGAATACGCTGTCAAGTAAGTGAAATAAGTTTTTCTTGCAGTGCAACAATTTGTGTCTGTTTTTTCTCCTCTCTTCTGATTAAAATGTTAAAATCCAATGCCCAGTTGTTAGCTTTCTCAAGTAACGGCTATACTTGCTAAAATTTAAGTTTATTATTATTTTATTTTAGTGTACTCCTTCAATCAATCTGTAACAAAGCAAAGCACTTGCCCAATGTTATTTACAGCATTTGTACTATCAGCTCCGTTGTTTGTAAATCATGTCTGTTTATGAGGCTGTTTAGATTATAGCAAAGCAGGCTCATGGAAATGTGAATCATACAACACAGCTACAATGGCTTCCCCATTTCGTAGTCTCCAGCCTTCTGTTCCTTCAAAGGTCAACACTGTCTAAATGGCTTTGCTATTTGTCAGTGATGCAAATTTGCTTGTCAAAGTTTACAAAATTAGACTCAACACAAACAGGAGCCCGAGGAATTGAATTTTACAAAGGATTCACAAGACATAGGAATAGTGATTAAAAAGAAACTGCTCTCAACAATCACTTCAGAAGCCCTTGTTCATTCCTGACATTTGACACAGTTGGATGCTTATTTCTACACATTTACTGGTGTCAGAATTATGACTGTACATAAGAAAATATAAGGTGGTAACATCAGATGGCAACATTTGGTGGATTTGTTTTATTAAAATAAAGCTCCTGGAATCAATAACATTAGTTTTTTGATATGTTGGTGAAGAGTGTAATATACTCTAAAACTTAGAAATCAAGGTAGGATCCTCTTGTTCCTGTTGCTTAGACATAATGGGTCACTTTACTACCTAGTTGTTTAAAGCGGCTCTCTGGATTATTTTTCTATGTATCAAAGTTTTCTAAATGTTTTAAATGATATTTCAGGTCTAAACTATGATCTATGGGTTGAGTTCCACAACATCTGTCATTCTGATGAAGACCCTCCCTTCCTCCTAGAGACCCCTTTCCATTTTTTCTTGCCGCCGACATTTTTCAACCAATGAAATTCAAATTTCTGCATTGTCTGAACATGCACGCGCATCGACCAAACCTGTACCAGTAGGGGGCGCTGTCGTACAGGACGCTCCGTGTGTTTCTCTGTTTACAGTCTCGTTCACTGAGGACTCACAGATCATTTCTACTAAAAACCTACCCATTCCCCAGCTAAAGACGGATTTATTTTTATTTTTAAACCTTTCACCTCACAGAATGGCAAGGCTTGACAAGATTATGCGTTTATTTTGGTCAGAAAGTTCATCCAGGGCCGAGTCAAGTTCAGCTTCAGAGTCCAGCAGCAGCTCTCTGCTAACAGAGCTAATATCAGAAGCAGCAGGGACAGAGAGGGCTCATCAGACCCTCGTAGTATTGGAATAAGATTGTGAACTGTGAGTGATTAAACCCTACACATTGAGCTGTACAGCTTATGCCCGAAGTATATGCGCCGGCCCGTGTGCACACACGCACACGCGACCGGACGCGCGTGTCGAGATGTTTTGAGGAGGAGCCTTTGGACGCTAGATTCAAAAACTGCTCTCTTGCTGAAATAATCCAGAGTGCGGCTTTAAGTAAATTATGCCTCTCCACATCTTGCAGAGTTTCCTTTTGGATAAAATGCATCTCTTTCTTTATAAAACATTTGTTAAAACAACCTCTTAATTTATTACTGATGCAGTCTAAAGTGTTCCTTATAAAGACAACTTAAAAAGGTAAAATCAATACCAGATTCAGAGGGCATCGTGATTCTAGAGAGTAAACTTATAGCAGCTGTGTCCATAACTTATTCATGATGATGCATATAACACTCAAAAGATTTAGCACATACTTATGCATCTGCCAAATGTCTAACGTTCAGCTATGGGGAAAGTCACAGTGTCAAACATTTTAACTTAACTCTGACATCTGCCTAAAATAATCCTATTAGATAAGCTAATCTCACATTAATTTATGGTCAGTGGAGTGAGCATATGAGTGAATCTTTATTTTGTTGGCACAGATGTAATTATCTATTATAGAAGTTTTATGGATGTCAGATGCCACTGACTGAAATATGAAACGGCACGTACTAGAGAGCCATCATTCAAAATACAAAGTATTTCCATTTGACTTATCTGACTGGAACTACCATGCATGGTTATATAATTAAAAAATGCAACACACTGAGATTCATCAAGGTGCACTTTTCATGCGCTGAAGCTTTCCAGATGAGTCACAATCAAATCGTAAGGCCAGCAAAAATTCACACCTCTAATCTGTGGTCAGTTTTCTGTCTGTGCTGTTGTGAATTGTCAGGCTGAACACTGAAGGTTTTCTAAAGGGTTAGGGATTTTGTTATTAGTGTGTACATAACCATCTCCAGACAGACATACAGCCTCAAAATGAGAGCAGAGGAGTGCAGTCAAAAGTCTTACTATGTCCTCTAAAATCGGCCACAAGAAAGAAAAACTGAAACAAAATATGTACTGGGTCTTTGATGTCATCATTAGAGGTGCATTAAATAAATGTTTTCTAGGCTGATTACAGTTATTTTTTTGTTGAGCTCTGACCTGCCAACTCAGATTTGAGGCAACAATCATCTCATCTTAAATGTGAACAGAAAAAATGTGATTATGGAATTTTAGAAGAAGTTGGAATATATCAAACACTTTTGTCATCATGGGAAAAGAATGGAGGTGGTGGAGGAATATAAATCCCTCCATGTTCACCTGGACAGCAGACTGGACTGGGGACACAGTGAAGCTGTTTACCTGAAGGTCCAGAGCAGACTGGACTTCTTGAGAATGAGATCCTTCAATGTTTGCAGCAAAATGTTGCATATATTCTATAAGTTCGTTGTAGAGAGAGGAATAACATCTGCAGTCCTCTGTTGGGCTAACAGCATCAGAGCCAGTGATCATAAAAAAGTTGAACAAGCTAATAAAGAAGGCTGTCTCTGTTCTGGGGACTCTGGAGCCTCTAGAGCTGACTGGACAAAAGAGGACACTTCATAAAATGAACACCCTGAGCATCCTCTTCACAAGATAATAATCCAACAGTGTCTTCAGTCAAAGGTTTCTTCAGATCCACTGCAACAGACAGAAGATCCTTCTAGCCCACAGCTAAAACCATATTTAATGATGGTGTTACGACCCGGCTCATTGGGCCACAACATAAAATGGAGACTGAACACAAGGAGATATTTCTAAAAGGTTTTTATTAAAAAGGAGCCATCCTCCCCAAATCTCCAGCCTCTACCAGGCTGGTGACAGCTCCAGTGGTGCTCCTCCTCAGGCCTCTCCCAGCAGACTGTTATGCCTAGGGTTGGGTATTGAAAGGGTTTCATTAGGTACCGGTGCCATTTCGATACTTTTAAAACGGTACTGGTTCCTAAACGGTATTTAAATCAGTACTTTTAAAACCAAAAAACACAGATTTTTTTTTTAATGATCCCATGACTTTTTATATTTCTTAAGGCAAAAGGCCGAGCCAATCAAATTGAACAACAATATTTTAACATAAAATTCTTCTAATATAAAGAAAGAAAAAAATGTACATTATACTGTACATTAATTAAATGTACAAACATTAACTGTACAATTATTAACTGAACATCAACTCAATCTACTGACTAACAATGGAAATACAATCCAAAACACAGAACTAACACTCAGATATGTGCTCTTTGCTGTTCTTGTTGTCACACAGTGAAAATTTGGTTTTGATTTTAAGTTTTATTTATTTGCATGTTGTTTTTTTTTCCTGTTTTTATACATTATTATTGCATGTTTTATACTGTTTTAATATTGTTTGTTTTTAATTCTTTGGATCGCTGTGGACTGATTTTAACATGACTGATAATCACTATCACCTGTTGTAAGTGGGCGTGCCCAGGAGGAAACTTATTTATGTGCCACTCAGGTTGACAGAGCGACAGAGAGAGTGAATAGGACAGAAAAGAAAAGGAAAGAAAAGGACAGACAACGAAGGAAATGAAAGGTGTGCTGAAGGAAAAAAGGAGAAGCAGCAGAATGTGAGGAGGAGGCAGATCGGCTGTCCCGGTGAGCGGCGAGGAGTCGAGCGTCTGGTCCCAGCAGCTCCAGCTGCGTGGACCAGCTGCGCGTCCCACCGATCTCATGGGACGCGCTGCGAGTGAGTGACGGCCGGCATGGAATGGACCTCTGCCCGCACCCTTCAGACCAGTGCGCTCTGCAGGGCGAAGAGATGCGAGGAACCGCGGCTGACATCACCACTGGACTGCTGCAGGGACGAGGAGAAGGGCGAGTGCGCGTGTCGGGGTTGTGTTTCCTGCGGCAGCCTGCTGCGTGCGTGTCACGTGACGTTTGTGTGCCACAGGCTACAGCTTATTAACGGCAAACACCAGAGGGCGTAATTAGGCGGCTATATTTTGGGGCACCAAAATGGCACACCGAAATTCATGTTGTATTTCGGTCTGGTTAGTACCGATGATGTAACGGTCGGTTCCATACCTATACCGAACTTCGGTACCCAACCCTAGTTATGCCTGCTCTCCCAGGTGCAGCCCAATTAGCAATCAGACCATGCAGATTGCTGCACCATCACAAAATGGCCAGAGAAACTGCAGAGGGGCGTAACAATGGGCATTTTAAAAACCTAAATGAGTTACTGAAAAATCCAATTTCCCTCTGGGATTATTTGTGTTTTTGATTTATTGATTAATTGGTTGATTGACTTTAAAAAAAAAATCTGATTAGGGATCCTTAAACTTTTGAGCAGTGTCTAAAATTTGAGAAAACATTTTGAGAAGAAAGTTGGAAAACTTCTATTTAATGCTATATCTCATAAACTCCTAAATAATTTGTTATTCACAACTGTCCACAAGGAATTGAAGTAGCAGGCTATAAGGAGAAATATGCCACTTTAACTGCTGACTGCACACTTTACTGCATAATATAAATTACTTCTTTAAATTTGATTTGTAAAAGTTGCCGTGCGTTCTATTAGTTTGCTTAACTGAATAATAAGAGAAAACAGGAGAGTCATTTTAACTGTATGCATGAAGAATTACAACTGGATATATGTAATTAGACTTTTTACATTTCACCCTGCTTGCAAGTTTGAGGTCTCAAAAGATAAATAGTTCCAAGTTAAAATAGTCATGTTTTTAAGCAGCAACTGGCACAATAAAAGGAAAACTGTAAACTAAAGCAGACATATGTACCAATCATATGTTTTTTATTTAAAGTGCCTCTAGTTCTTTCTTTGACTTTATTTTAAAAAAAAATCTTACAAACGTTATTAATAGCTTTAGGCTTGCCTCATTCACTAAAATATTTCACACAAAGATGTCTTGTAAACATGGTGTGGTTGACTTCCAAGCATCTGGTGCAATAATCCTACTTTATTTTGACTAAAGCATCTGACAAACATTTCATTAACACCTCAGGAAGCAGTACCAGAATAGGATTAGGGATCATGTATGCATTTTAAAAAGACATTTAGTCAGCTACATGCCTTGGTAGGTGGTAGTGTGTCCCTGTTGACTCCACACATACTGTATATATAATTCCTTAGACATCCATTCAGATTGTGATGATTTTCAAAGACTCATACTCTAAGGTAAAATGCTCATAAGCTCAGCCTGAAAACTCAACAGCAGTGCAATGTTTTATTTCACCCAGTAATATACATGAAACATATGATCAGACATTACTGGCAATATTGGTTTCTACATCATCCAGTGAAGCAGCACTCAAACATATCTGGTCAATACAGGCATTAATCTACTCATATAGGTTTGTGTGATTTTCCATTTAGATTAAATTTATTTAATGACTTTTTATTTTTAAGAGTTTAAATTGAAATACTGCCATCTGAGTACTCTTCAATTTGAGATAACTAGCAACCTAAAGGCAAGGAGTTACATATGTACTTAATTAGATAGCTTCTTCATGCCCTGGCAGAAAACACTAGTGGGCTTGCCTCTGGAAATGCAGGCAGAGACAACAAAGTAAGAACAGAGAAACAGAGTATTGTAGCCCACAGAGAGGAGACAACTGGGGTTCTTTGGCTAATCAGCTGGACAACTTTATGACCTTGATTATCAGCCAGCAGTGATTGCTGCACGGAAGTTAGATGGGGCAGTAAAACAGTGGGATGAAATAAAGTGCCAAGCCAGAAGTTAGCAGATCACACAGGAGCATTCTAATATCTGCCCAAATATACACCACGGTAAACACAGTGGAAGACATACTCTTTAAAGTTACAAAAGTAAACACAAAGATGCAATGTTCTGCTGTCCTTTAGCCAAGATTAGGAATGATTCAGCTCAAATACCTTTTTTTAATTGATAAAATAAATATTTAATTAGCTAAAATGCTGCTGTCTTGTAAATATCTAATCTAACCTAACCTAGTAGAAAAGTGTTTCTACAATCACAAAATAAAACACCATTAAAAAAAACACCCAGCAACAAATGCTTAAAAACTAATTATTTGTAAAATGTTTGTGTCCCATTTGGCTTTTTCTGCTCTACAAAAAACTAAGATGTTTACCAAACCATGGACTTGCTAGCATCTCGTGTATTTTCAAACTGGAATCACACTGACAGAGTGCATACATTAATGCTGACAGCAAATGGACACATGGTTATAAAGTCTGATCCAAATGCAACCTGAATGCTTTCATCTGATGCTATTCTGTACAAGCACATCAAAATCAGGAGTGTGTGAGACACATCTAGAATACACAACATGGGTACATATTCCACAAGGTCTGCGAGTACTTCAGGATACACTTGGAAATTCTTTAAGTCACCAAGACCTGGGCAGGTGAAGTATATTGCTTGGCCTACTGTATCCCTGAGCAAGATCCAGTTGGATAAATAGATAAGAAAGAAAAGTTACAAAGCTCCAGTGAGTGAGTTTCACCAGTCAGATCAAATTACTACAGTTACAATGCACAACCATGGGCCTGTGAAATCCATTTCACCACCACAGAACCTACTTCACTCCAAATAAAACTGATTTATGTGCAGAGTATGTTCTTTATTTTCACAACAAAGAATCCTTCTTCTTATAGGAAATATAAGAAAAAGAAGCTCAGACAGTATTACATAGTGAGTTGGATCCGCATCCCCATCTTATTAGAAATAATCTTTAAACCTGTGCCATTTTAATGCAGCCAACATAAAAGCTAAAAGCATAAGAAAATATTTACCTAGAAGAATAAAGAAAGCTCCAGCTCAAAGCCCTCATGAGTCACATTTTTCCCTGCAGTACAGATTTAATTTCAACTCATTAGGGTAATGTTCGTAATTTAATGCTTCTAATTCCTCAGCAGTTGCTTTAACCAGCAGTTCAATATTTAGTCATGCTGGAAAACTCAATTACAATGCAGTTTCACAGCTTTAACACCTCTCTGTCTGCATACTTATACCAGGGGTCTCACTAGACTTTCATGCCTGACAAATTAATGAACAGACCTGTAAAAATTCTGTCAGTGTTCATTATTGTTGCCATTAAGCAGTCCCTCCAGGAAGTTGCGGGGATTTTTTGTGATTGTTGCGATCTAAAATGACTGATTTCGCGGCACATTTTTCTAAAAGTTGCGGTCAAAGGTGCGATTTTTTTTCAATCATTTTTTCAATTTCTTTAAGGTTTTATTTAGTTTATATGCACACACAGTTAACCTCTTTACACACACACACTGTATGTGCTGTTTCATGATAAAATAAAGACTACAAGATGATGTAATCTCCATGACAGAACAGCTGACAGCCTGTCTCAGCGTCACTCAGACGTTACAGCGTGAGCGGCTTTACTTTCACTTTCAGATTCACCTCAAAGATTCACTGGTTCAGCAGAACGAGTTTAGAAAAGACAAGCGGTTCCTCGTGTTCACTGAATACAAACGTCACGTGGTTAATCACGTGTTTAAGAAATAAACAACGTTCAAAGGAATTCACGTTAACGCTGACGCTCCGATTTAATTAAAATATTTTTAACAGAATAGCAAATCCGCCAACTCAGCATACAGTTTAGGACACAGACCAGTTCTTTTTAAATATAGTTTCTCACATTGTCCAAATACGGACATTAAACAGAACTCACCTCGTCTCTCTCAGCACTCGTATCAGACCCCAGCCCCCGTCTGCTCCTCTCTTTTCAGCTAATCTCCTCCATGTTTTGCGGTCAAAAAGTTTTTGTCAAGCGACGATTTTCATGTATAATCCACCACGACGTTGTGTTTGGTTCAGAACAGCTTTCCACCACTCTGGTGTAATACTTTAGGAAATTGATTTGCTTGTATTTTAGCCGTAATATCTGATGGAAACCGACCGGAGTTTAGCAGCTCTGAGCTCAAAAACCGGAAGCAAACACTGCTGGAGGCAACGGGATTGGTCAAAACTTATCCGAGTGGCTCTGATTGGTCAAAGAAGATGACAAAATCCAACAAAAACAAAGATGATTGGTCAAATTTGCAGAAAAGTTGCGGTGATTGGTGAAAATTGCAAGGCCGCAACAAAGTTGCGGCAAATGGTTGAATTTGCGTTAATAGTTGCGATCGCAACATCGCAACTTCCTGGAGGGTCTGATTAAGGCTCATTTTTAAAGTAATTTCCCTGAAATTAAACTGTTTATTTAAAAAGTTATTTTCCAAAATGGCTCAAATACAACAGCAATCATTGTTCTCTGCAAAACAGATAAGAGAAAACATCAACAAAGAAAGGGACCATGCAGACACTTTTAATGTCAACATCATGTAAAAGGATGATTTTGTTTTCTCAATGAAGTTAAAACCTAATCATCAATAATAGAAATGTGTGCTAACCAGTACAGATGGTTTGTGGGGCTTTTTTGATATGACATTATTCTGCTTTCTAATTAGTCCTTCTTTTGAGGAAAATGAACCGTCTTTGAATGATCAACAACACTTTGTTAATGCAAACTCTTCTCAAAACAGATGATTGGTGAGGTAAATGAAAGCATCACGTCTTGTTTTCTGTTCTTTTTGTGTTCAGATAAAGACAGCTTGATGGCACACATAAATACAACAGGGAGCCTAGTTAGTACTCCCCCAGGCTATACTGACTCACTTTTACAAAGATCAAGAACACAGCCCTTAAGGTCTAATTCTCACTCTCTTTTTCTTCCTCTCTAACTTAGATATTCTCTGAAGACTTCCCATGCAGAGAGTTTATTTTGATAGCAGTTTCACACTGACTGGTGCTGGCAGAGATCCAGCTTTGCCCTCTAAAATCCAACAAGATGTGAAGTTGTTTCAGTTGTTGTCCTGTGACATATTTGTGAAATATAAATCATGTTAATATAATAATAATTTTATGGAGAACACAACATTACAAGAGGTTACTTCCTGTTTGGCAACGATCATATTGGTTCCATCAACATAAATATAAACTGTTTTTTTAAGAGTCCATTACAGTACATTAAACACACAAGGGATGTTCTGATAGTGACTTTTTGTTCCCAATACTGACCCAAAACATTTAAGATGGAGAATCTGCAGAAAGTGGTGACTTGCAACTTTTTTCATGCAAAACACAAGCTGTGTATATATATTATAAAATTAGTTATGCCCCAATTACCTTTCATTACATGATGTGGTAGCAGCTCACCTAAAGAAATGATTAGGTGATTATGTGAATTCAATGACAAAGGCCTTTAATCCATTAAAAATGCCTTTATCAGACCCTGAGTCAATGTCAAGTACCTGCTCAGGTTCAGTCAAGGCTAAAGTCAATATACTTCTAAAACAAGTAGTTTATACTAAATTGTTTATTAGGCTCTGCAGTGCAGCAGCTGTTTCTGCAAAAGAACTCAACTAAACAAGATACCATTCAGATCTAATAAATGTGCTCAAGTAATTAAAAAAACATTAAAAAGCAGATCTTTCCTTTTTACTCTTCCAAATGTAGACTGTTAAAAAAGTTTTCACATGAAAATTTTCTCATTATAAAGTCTATGTAACGGCATTTCAGAAAATAGATTTTCAACAATTAACAAATCTCACTGGCATATTTAAAGGAAATTTTCCCTATCAGTTTAAAGTGAACATTTTTTTAAACAATGTAATGCCATACAAAAGGTGTGCAAATTAGGATTAATTGAAGTAATTGGAGGTTGAGTTCTTATAAACTTTGATTTGTCTGGTGAGCTATAAAAAGCGCTTTTATTCCTTGTAATGAAATATGTAAAGTCAGCAAGAGAGAAAGTAGGCTTTGTAAATTTAAATACATTTTGGAAGAATAACCCATTTACATATGTAATCTTCAAGATCTGAGCAGACCTGAGCAAAGGCACAATCTGTATAAATAATTCATTTCATTTTTAAATACTGTATTGTAACATTGCCTCCTGATTCTTACTTCTGTTCAAACAACTTTGGGAACTTTTGGTGTGCAAAGATGACAAAAGTTCAAAATCCTCAACAAATTCTACAAAGACATGATAACTTTTGCCTTTTAAAGCCTCTATTTTGCACACAAAGAAACACACAAAAATACGTTTAAAGAACTCCATCACAAGTCTGAATTTTTACACACTCAGGGACTCAATGCATTCTTTTAATTTCACTACCACTACAGCTGAAAATAGTAGCAATATTATCCCAGAGTTTTGCAGAAACACTTGCAGGGGACAGCTGAACTCTCTGAGGAAAGAGAAAAGTCTCAAGCAGCTGTTTGTCAACTGAAAACGAAGATGTTTCCTTCAATCTTTCCCTCGTATAAAAAAATGAGTCCACTCTGACGTGATGGCTCAAGACTCCTACATAAAAACCAAAAGTGTCAGCACTCATGAATATGTTTTACAATTTAAAATGTAAACACATTCCTCCATCTGCTCTGCAATACTCCCTGAGCCAACTTAGTTTTTACTGTAATAACGTTTCAGTAAGTTCCTGTACTTTGTTACAAGACACAGATTCTCACTTCCTCCAGGTGGATGGATCTAGACTTAAAAGCATTTCCCCATCCAGAAGTACCAACACTCAATGTCCATCTTTGACTTTCAAACAAATATTACTTGATTGCAAATTATGCAGACTTTTTTTTATTTTGCATGAAATGTTTATCAAAAATTGATGATTAAATTCACTCATAACACGTGAGGCTAAACATTTGTTATCAATCTTTTGTGTTTTTGGTTAATCAGACTAATTTATTATTAATTTATTATTAACCTTTATTTAACCAGAAAAGGCCCATTGAGAATCAGAATCTCTTTTACAAGGGAGTCCTGGACCATGTTGTGATATAAACTTCAAAGACTAATTATATTCATAAAGCACATTTAAAACCACTGCTGAGCAATACACTGTACAATGTGAAAAACATGCAATAGATCATTTAAGTAAATGCAATGCAAATTAACTAAAATACAAAAAAAAAAACACCACATAAAAGACAAATGAAGATTAAAAAAACCTGAACATTAAAATCAAGATGTCCCACCTAATCAGAATGGAAAGCCAGTAAAAACAAATGGGTCTTAAGCACTGATTTAAAGACATCAGCGGTTTAAGCAGCTCTCAGCTGCAGAGGGAAGCTGTACCACTGATAGGGGCTACTACAGAAAATACTCAGCCACCTCTGGTTCTTAGCTGGGATCTGGGAATACCCAAAATTAGCTGATCTGTGGATCTCAATTCACTGGCTGGAATATGATGGACACGTTCTGACAATTAAGCTGGTGCCAAGCCATTAAGACTGTCAAAAACAAACAGTAAAGGAAAAATGAATGGCCTCAAACTGATCTTATGGAAGGTAGGGTTTAACTTTAATGAGGAATTGTGGTTGTATAAAGCTTGTTTTTACAACTAAACTGAGCTGCGTATCAAATTTAAAGGCAGAGTCAAGTTATATATATCACAGTCATGATTAAAAAATTGCCTCAGGGTAACTAAAGCAAAAATTCAGATGTCTGTGGAAAGAAAAAATGAACACACTTTTAGAAAGAACTGCATAAAAAAACAGTGTTATAGTAGTTGGACTGTAGCGAGAACAGTCAGCTCAGTGTTATAAACATCAGCCAGTGGTCATGTGCTCAGCTGCTAGCGAGGAAAAGGATTGTGTCGTCAGCACTGCTGCATGAAGTTTAGCATCAGCAGAGACCAAGTCAGCCCCGTTGGTATCAGTACTGCTGCAAATGAGCGTTATGTGAATTTCAATGTATCCTGACAACCTCGTAATGAACTAAATGCATTTACACCTTTTCTGTTTCTACCCCCTTGTGTAATCCTTACCCAGCACTTGTGCTCAAACCTGACATCTTCAGCTGTAGATCATATATATTTTATGTGTGAACATTAATATTTAGATGCTGTAGAGACTAGCTCCTATCCTGAACTGTAAATCCATAAGACACAAGGATCTATATCTCTGCGTCTTGTTGATCATGGTGTCAAAAAAAAACAGGAGGTGAAAGAGTGAGCACAATAAATTCTTCATGAATCCCTTGCTTCAGATACTTGACTAAACTCTCAACTATGCAGTGACACCATAGAAGAATTACTATTGTTTTTCTCTGCTGACAGTTTTTAAAAAGCTCAATGAAAAGGAAAAAAATCTATCTATCTATGTATATATACAGGCAGTGCAGAATTATTAGGCAAATGAGTATTTTGACCACATCATCCTCTTTATGCATGTTGTCTTACTCCAAGCTGTATAGGCTCCAAAGCCTACTACCAATTGAGCATATCAGGTGATGTGCATCTCTGTAATGAGAAGGGGTGTGGTCTAATGACATCAACACACACACACACACACACACACACACATATATATATATATATATATATATATATATATATATATATATTGGTTTCAAATAAAGAAAACATAATAAAAATGAATTTTTAAATGAAAATAATCTTCTAAACTCTGGAAAATATAATTAATGTGTTGTTCAACGAATGAGTCCTGAAAAAATGCTTTATGAGATGAAATTGGCATGTTGTTGGTTTTGGTCAGCTGAAGGTTTAAAGATTTCATGTTGGCCCATTAGTTCCCAATAAAATCCTAATAGTATGCATTTGTGCTTCACATTTTTTTCTACAAAAAAAAAAAACCTTGTTAAAAATAACAAGCAAGATGAATTGAGTCTTGGCTGCCCGGTTAATATATATTAGCCAATGAGCCATTACAATAAAAGCAGACATACTAATGTGCTCATTTTATGGAAGGAGAGACCTGATGTTCCCTGCAATTAGCTGTAAAAATATGTGCATATCAATACCTACTCTCTGCAAAAATGAAATATAAAATGAGTGCATGTCAGAAATCTGTAAAAATAAATTTTAAAAAACCCTGTTGAAAATCCCAAACACCAATCTTTAAAGATTTAACACCTTAACAACAGTGTTGTCTAGTATGAAGATGGTGCAAATATGGTGCAATCATGAAATAAGACACCAAAAACACCCAATTAACTGAATCATTTCTGTTGTTCATACTGTTACATAGCATCATTAGACAAAGACAACTAGAGAAAATAAAAAAGCATTACAGAAACAGGTACTCTCAAAACATCAGTGCAATACGCAATTCATGAATGCTGATACATAATCCCATCTGCACTGCCTTGATTTGTGGATACTGCTCATTAATGTCCATCTGCTAGTCACCATTCTCTGTTGCCTGATTGTTGGCAGTTCTGGTAGTCTTGGCTCTGACAAGGTTCGAGCATGAATGGAGTATTTGCTGCTGAAAGCAGGCCTCTGGGCTTTATCAGCAAGAAACACTCACAGGAAAGCAATTCCACTTACCAATCTATAGAAACCATTCACACACACACACAGTTGGAAATTGATCTAGACATCAATATGAACAGCAAAAACTGTAACCATGCATCAGTTTCAGTGACAAAAGTTCCATAGGCAGCCTTTCAGAGTTGTTGTGGAAAATAACAATTAAGTTGTAAATCATCTTTTAAAGGACTGCAAATGCAAAGGTATGTAAATTTTAGTATAACTGCAAACACAGAGCATTTCTGCCTAACCTCAATGAATGTGCTATTTACTATGCTATAGGTTCTCTATTAAACAGACCAACAGGAATCATTCATTTCTCTTATTAAAAAATTACTTCAAATGCTCATAATACCAAAAAAAATATATCTATATTAAAGTTATTTTGTTCTGGATAAAGTAGAAATTGTATTATTGCCAAGCATAATGCAAATAAAGTCCCACAATTCCTACAAAACAATTTTTTAAAATAGAGGCCCTTTGTTAAAGCAGCATTACCTAATCTGGATAACAAATTAGCTTAAAACACTTAGCCAATCATACATTTTGAAACCAAAGGAACTATTGGACAATGCCGCCGTCTGCCTTTCCGAACCGCTGCACTTCCTTGGATCCTCCATTTATTGGCGCTGGCACATTTTGAAGCAGAACATCCCAGAAGTGAGAGAAGGAGATAAATAGTCGGCTGCTACCGCTTCAATTTTAGGAAAAAAGTACCAGAGTCCCAAAAAGAAAATCACATTTTCAGCTAGCAGAAAACAAAAAACGCTTGTACACAGAATGAGGAAAAGCCAGAGTCAACATTGGCATAGCATTTCAACGACTAGTGTTTTGCACTCCTTTGTTAATGAGGCAATGTGCATTCCCATATCCTTGGGACGGGTGAGAATTCTGGGACAGTGTTTGTGTAAAATAGCAAGATATACCTAGCTTGTTTGCAGATTACAGTGAGCAGCTTTAATGTTTGGTCTCACTGATAAACAAATCTCAGAGTAAGGTTTTAAATAAATTAACAGCAATCTTGATAATAAAATTACACTCATTCAGGTTATATATAAGAGTCAATGTGTCTACAGTTTGGGCTATTAGACTAAAAATACCCAAATATAAATCCTAAAAACACTGTTTGAGCTGCCAGTGAGGATGAAGACATTGTGGAAACATGAGTAAGGGGATCTTGTTCTGATGAAGCTTTATCCTTCATCATGTCAATGTGTTGTTATTATCTAGCATAGCATAGCAGACAGAAATCAAACACGTCCTTGTTCCTGAAACATTGCTAGGTAACATGATCTCAGCATTCTAGAAAGTACATGTAATCAGCAAGATCTCATCCCAAATTATATGAAGGCTGGAATTTTAAAGTCATACTAAAATCAGTGTTTATGTGTGATGAGCCCAGTAATTAATAACCCTTTAATAATCTAGCGTTGCAGGATTTTGTGCCTCAACAGTACCTGGAATCTTTCAACAGGTTAGTTGCATGATATAGCATAAATATGATTATTGAGATTTTTAGTTAACAGTTCTCAAGGTTTTTGCCTACTGCCACCCATAAACTGCTAACAGAGTAGAATAATTAAATTAGGTGATTTATTTGCATCTGCATTTTCAGATTTTTTTCCCCCTTTATGAAATGATGTTTTGATCTGAGCCTGAACATTTTACATAATCATCTAATGGTAATCACTAAAGATAATCAAGATAATTTCTGCTAAATCAACATAATCCATTTTACATTTAAAATTAGTTTAACAAATGTCACATTGATATGTGCATGTTTTTCTAATATTTGAGAGCTTTTTTAACACCATCACCTCTTTGGGTTCTAGTCTTCCACTTATATTTAACATCATCTAGAACTAGAATACAATAAAGGTTTAAGCAGAATTTAAACATGCCATTTTTGATTTTTTTTTTTTTTTTTTTGGGTTGGAAAAAAGTACACTAACATGAAGAATTTAACAATGAAATAAAAAAAATTAGCATTGATAAATTCTCACCATTTATCTAAAAGAGTAACAATCATTTTTTAGGCCTGTCTTTAACTATTAATGAGCTTAAAAATATTTGTGACATAAAAAAAACACACAATTAAATTGTCAATCAGAAAAACCTGTCTGACAATTGATACCCAGCCTTACCTAGAACATAATTTTGCCTGGCATAATTTTTTCAGGAAACATCCCTGGAAGAAGAAATTCTTCACACTCATGAGCCTGTGAAAATTGGATGGCAATTAATCTAAATGAGAAGTCATTCTAAGAATCAACTTCGACAAGAAACACTTTGGATCTTATTAATGCACTCCAGTAGCACAGTGTCAAACATGTTTGACAAATTATTGTACTTAGATGAAAATTTCTGCTTAAAGGGATCCTCTACCAAAAAGTGACTTTTTTTGTCTATTGCCACATTCCTCAGTTAGATAAGTGGGCAAAAACAATTAACAAGTAACCATCCCAGCCGTTTTCCTTATCCAGTAGTACTCCTTTAGCTTTAGCTTAGCAGATAACAATGTATTTGAATGGTAACAACTAGCATTGTGAGGAGAAAAGTCCTTAAAATCACTCAGTAGTGATACTAATTCTGCTTAATGACCTCAATAATCACATCAGCTGCAAGTGAAAAAAAGTAACACGAAGGACTTACAGGTACTATTTTAGACTAGGGACTACTTCATGACAAAGAACAGCTGTAAGCCTCGGCTGAAGGGCGAAAGGACATGACGCAGTGGCCCCAAAGACGCCTACGTCCATAAAAACAAATACTGGCTACTAGGCTAAACCCGGTAGAAGATCATCTCTGTGCAGCTTGTGCCTTTGTGTTACTTTTCATTGTCTGTGAGTAGGCATCCGAAAGTAGGTGTCTTTGGGGCCACTGCATTATGTCCTTGTGTCTTTCAGTGGAGGCTTACAGCTGTTCTTTGTAAAGTAGTCCCGCGTCTAAAATAGTACCTGTAATTACGTCATGTTACGTTTTATTTTCACTTGCAGTTGATATGATTATTGAGGTCACTAAGCAGAATTAGTATCATTAGTATCACTGCTGAGTGATTTTTAAGGACTTTTTTCTCACAAAGCTAGTTGTTACCATTCACTTACATTATTTTCTGCTAAGTTAAAGCTAAGGGAGTACTGCGGGATCAGGATAACGGCTGGGCTGTTTACAAATTGTTTTTGCCAACTTATCTAACTATAGGGAATATGGCAATAGAGAAAAAAAAACCTTTTTAGTGGAGTATCCCTTTAACACATTAAAAATCTTTTTTGTTGTCAAGAGCCATTTCAAAACGCATTTAAAAGCATGATTACAATTTTAAACATGATATTAACCACAGAAAAAGAACAGAGTGGGTAGACTTTGTTGTTTACCTTAAGAGGTCAGCATTCTTGAACTACAATCTCATGGTAAAATCCTTCTAGCACTTATCTTGATACAAGGTAATGTACAATGCATTTGCGCCCTCAAAACAGCCTCTGTTCACAGTATTATCTAAGTCCATGTAATGTATTAAAGGCCAAATGCATACAATTTTCTCTTGATGAAAACATGAGCTGTCAGAGCAACGAAAGCTGATATAGCTGCAGGCGTTGAAACTATTTTACTAACAACACCATTTAACTTCATTTCAACAAGCATCAATGTTTTTGAACTTTCATTCCATTTATTCAGAGACCTGTCTCTGACCCTCACTATGCTGCTAAAATAGACTAAATTAAAGCAAATGAATAAACTATTGTTTACCTTTTCCATACGCAAAACATGTCACAATAATGTTTTATTATGTGCTCTGTCTCGATAATGTACTGCTGTAGGCTGAGAATGAATTTTGTTTTAATGGAAATGTTTTCTGTGGGAACAAACAAATTATTAAAATTACATAAAAATAGTTCCACTATAGTTAACATTAAGTGCACTCAAGAGACAAGAGCTAATGCATCATTCAATATAGCTTATAGATCACAGACATTAAAATTATTATATTACTTAAATTCGGCAACTCCATGCAACTTCCCCCTACTTGTCAACTATCTAGTTTGTACTTATAAAATTAAATTAGGCATTGATAACGTGTAACTAACTACTGTATTTCAGTAGTTCAGTTCTAAACTATGATATATGGGTAAGGCTCCACAACATATCGTTATTCTTCTGAAGCCCCTCCATATTTTAAGCCAATAGAATTTGAGTTTCTGCATTATCGGCTGTCAATCAACGTGCATGTGCACAGGAAGCTTCGTGTCTTCCTGTTTACAGTCGCCTTAGCCGAAGAACGTGGCTGTGGATCTGCTATAAAGTTTGCCATTCTCTGGCTATAGAGGGCTACATCAATTTAAAAAAGAAAAGCAAAGAAAAGTCTGGCGACTAACGCAATGGAGACAGAAGTAACACGCAGGTACAATTGTAGAGGTAAGGGTTAGCGGGAGGGGAGGGGGAGAAGGGATATTTTGCGAGGGGCCGCGGTACGTTGGATTAAAACAATTATTCTCGCTGAAATGCTCCTGACTTTTGCTTTAGCAAAGTAATTTGCTTGTAAAAAGGTGTGTGCAGACACCATGCAGCTGTGATGAGAAGCTCAGCAAAACACATGGAGTCACAGACATAATAAAAATCTGAAGCTGAAACAAGTGAAGATTCTTTGGGAAGGTCACCTTCCAAGTGAAGGTGGCTAGCTCCAGTACACTTTTTAACTCCCACTGCCTGGTCTAGTTATTATATATACAATGCTCAAAAAGATGAAAGGAACACTTTTATTCAGAGTATAGTATCAAGTCATTTAAACCTCTAAGACTATTTAATAGGTGGTCTGTGAGCCAGATCCAGCCCATGACCTGCATACTTCTGGCCCACCAGCCATATGACTTTTTTTTCTTTTTGCGTGTGTGCGCGCACGTGCGCCTAAATAATTTGCGGCCTAAATAATTTGACAATTGACAACACTTAACAATAGTAATTGACAACACTGGTACACTCAAATTTATGCAGCAAGAAAATGAATATATCATTAATTTCTGCTACCTATTAGGTTAAGAAACAGACCTCCAGTCTTACAAAAACAAATTATTACATTTTAACGAACTACTCTTTGTAGTCTCCATTTTCCCTCAAGTGAGTTTGGAGAAGGCTGCATTGTGACTCATATTATCTCCAATAACACCTAAGACGACAGACGCATCTTTACACCTGAGAGAAGAGATATGATTTGCAAGAATTTGCTAATGCCTAGAGGACAAATAATATCCTGGAAACATAGACACTTTGTACTTTTTTGTTTCAGATCCTATGCCAAACAGTGGCAAAACTCATCACGGTGGATACTGAAAGAATAATACAATCTTTTCTAATCAGGATGTTCACTTGACCACAGTTATCAGTGAGACTCCATTAGTGTACTTGTTCTTTATGTGGCTTAGAGCATAAGGCTTAAAAAATATATGATGAAGATATCCGATGAAGCAGTGTGTTTCAATTCATTTTCTGCAGCTTAAAAGATAAGGTTCAAATTAGTTTTAGCAAGAACTTTTGATGGTGATGTTTATTGTGGTGCATAGTAAATACAAATTCTCCTGAGTACACCTCCTGCATTTGGATCCTCATACTGTTTATAGCAGCAGATAATATGATTATGTATGTGGATGCAGGGCACAACTCCACTGAGCTCTGCATCCAAAATAATCCCAATGACTAACCTTGCATAGTATAACATCCATCAAGATCTTTTAACATTAGTTATCTTCTGCCAAACTCGGAACAAAGACAAAGATATGAAATCTGCATCTGTTAATTCATCTGTCAACGTGTCAGCTTGTTTTTTTAACCCAGTGACTATGATATCATTTAGTCTTGTGTAGTGCTCCAGCTCAGCAACACTGTTCTCCAGTGACACAATCCTCTTGTCCTTTTCTATGTTCTATAGCCTCAATGCTTTAACTTCCTCCACCGAGGTTAATGGTGGCAAGAAAGAGAACAAAAACAAATGACTCAAATGTCATCATTGAAAATGTGGACAAAGGAATTGTTTTTTTTAGTGAACATCTGAATCACTCACTCAAATGAGGTCAAAACAAGGGTATTTGGTCCGAGTGGTGGATGTCCTTTCAAAACTTCTCTGGTTGTTTAAGCTGCTTGTTAAAACAGGTTTTATTTCAGAAATTCAGTCATTAACCTAGTTTCTTGCCTAACATGTTTTTTCTGGGTGCCTGCTTCAAATAACAAATGAAAAGAGAAAATGACGACGACAACAACAACAACAAAAAATTTGATTACGTTGATCATCAGTTGTCATCCAAAAGTAATTTTAATTAATGTACCTGAATTTTTTTAAATTCATCTTTTTCAAGGGAGGAGTTGGTACTCTGCTCCATAGACTTACAGCAAAAATCCTATGCTTCTGAAAGAACATTTTAAATTATGAGCATGCTCCATTTTATTGATGTAGTGATGGGAAGGCATATTAGTAGCCTAATTAATCAACATGCCACATAGTAATCAAATCACTTCTAGATGCATAGTAATTTTAACATTTTAATTTGAAGAGATTGCACGCTGATTTTATTTATTGTAATACATGCTTTTCTTAACACATCAGGTCTGTGGTGCCAAGCACTGATTTATACAGTGCTGTCATTGTGCAAGGCAACACTGATTTGGAAAAAACTTGTAAAAAGCATGATCTCACTACAGACATAAGTTGATGTTGAAGAGTTCTTCTGCTTTCTTCCTGTGTTCCACACAACCACCAGTGTTCGCTGAACTTTATTAAATAACACTGTACTGAAATTTCCCTCAGTGTAAGTTCTAAATGTGAAAGATTCTGTGAAAAGTTGTAAAATTCCCAACATCTTGAACGGAAGTTCAAGCCTTCAATCATGTCATTGAAATCAGTTCCAGAAGTCCTTATTGGGGCATTTTAACTCAAAGTTAGATTTTATCTACATTACAGACAGACAACAAACACAGACAATTTTGAGAAAAAATACGAGGAAAAAAAAAAGAAAAAAAGAGTGTACTACTTCAGCCAAATGGTCCAGATTTTGGGGGGGGGTGTCAGCAGCTAAAAGAATGCCAGACACGAGTTACCAGCTTAAACAAAGGCTCCTTATTTTTCTCAGGAGCGTAAATGAGGATATGCTTGTGCGTGTGTGTGTGTTGCACTCTCACCCTGCCCAGCAGTCAGCAATAGACAGGATCCAGCAGAGAACAAGAGAAAGTCACACACATCAAACAAACTGTCAAGCTTTAGACTAGAGTCATAAAGGAGAATCTGAACGTGTAATTAATTAGGAAGGGGTGGATGGTAATAGCCTGGTGTCAATGCATCCATTTAAACCCATCAAACTGTACTGTTCTGAGCTGAATGGTTGAGGTAATTTAATTAAGCTTACATAGTTTAGCTCAGAAATGTCATGGGATGGTTTATTGGTACTGTGGCCCAGGACATAATTAATCTAATATCAAAACAAATTTCCTTCTTTTTTTGGTTGTGTTGCAATACAAACTGATGCCAACTGCAGCAACAAATTACAATACAGTTCTGCTCAGCTAAAACTTTTTTTTTTTAATTTAAAGCATAAACTACATTTTTAATTTATTAGTTTGATTTTAACTGTTTATTTTACTCCGCTTATCCGAAATCAGGTGGTGGAGGTAACAGGACCAGGAGGAAAGTTGAGACATCTGCTCCCCAACGACACTCATCAGATCCTCCTGGGTGATCCCAAGATGTTCCCAGACCATGGAGGAAATATGATCACCCTCAGCAAGTTCTGGGTCAACACCGGGGTCCTCTACCATTAGAACATCCCCGGAAAACCTCAAGTGTGTGGCAACCACAAACCACTTCAACTGACTTCTTTTGATGCAGAGAAGCAGTGGCTCTACTTTTTTAGTACCAGTACCTCCTAAAGGCTTTCGGTCAGTACAAAAGAAGTACAGAGTTTCAGTACCCAGCCCTATGCGAGTCCCAGGCTTAAAGCTGTACTCGGTAATTTATAAACAATGTAGCTTAAAATGTTTTTTTCATGCCTCTTAACAACGTTCTAACATAGTATAGCTATAAATATATTGTAGCGATTAAAAAAACCCTGAAAGAAATCAATAAAGTGGTTGTCCCGCAGCTGTCTAAAAACATCAGCCAATCACACGTTTCACACCGAAAGAACCTATTGGACAATCCGGCTGTCTGTCTCGCTTAAGCGCCTCACTTCTGCACTGCTTGGCTCCTCCATTAATGTGTCCTGGTGCATTTTGCAGCACAACATCCCGGAAGTAAAAAGAGGACAGAAACAGCAGGCTGTTAGCGCTTCAATTTTAGTAAAAAATACCCAAAAACACCTTTTCAGCTAGCAGAAAACAAAAAAACGTTTGGATGTAGAAAGAGGAAAAACCAGGGTTAACATTAGCGTAGCGTTTCAAAGGCCGGTGTTTTGCTCTCTCTTGTTTACTGTGGCAAAGCGGTCATGTCCGGTGGGACGCGGCATAAGGATTATACCCGACGGGAGGGGTGAGAGGTCTGAGACGTGTTTTTGTAAAATAGCTAGCTTGTTTGGATATTACAGAGTGCCATAGAGGAAGCTCATGTCAGAAGTTTGTACTCAGCATCTCATTCTTTCAGTCATAATCTAAACTAATGATGAAGGCTGAAACATATACAGACTAGTAAATTGAGACCTTTGCCATTCAGCTCAGCTCCTACTTCACATAATCCAAATTAGTGCCCTCATTACTGAAAGAACTTTACATTCTGGGTAATCATTAGACCACAATAAATTAAATCTGTTAATCATAATCTAACAGTCAACATTATGATACTGTAAAGGATGTTACTGTTGTTACAATTTGCCTTAATCTGTACAACTATATAACTAAACAATACAAAGCAACTATTGAGCTGCAGCCAAATTCACCTTTATGCTCTTTTGTTTTTCAATAACTGTCTTTTAAATGACAATAACATGATCTCATTAAAAGGGAAAAAAAATCATTCACAATCGCTCCATCTTCTAAACAGTTGTGGACAAGCTGACCAATCAAAGCACTGCAGGAACACAAATATAGCACAAAAAGGATCAATTCTAAATTTGTTTCCAAATTATACAGTTTGATTCAGTGAATATGTTTATTTGATTATGTAGGTCCCTTGCTACTAAATTCAAAAAGCTTTTTGAACTCTTCAGGGGGACGCAAACAGCACATCCCATTTTAATTACTCAATCAGAAATGTGATTTGCTTAATTATGCATTCAGAGTTTGGGGAGTTATTTAATTGTTATGAGAGCACAGGTTAACAGTAGAGCTTTTCAGCTTGTAGGGAAGGGGATGGTGGACAAAAAGTGATCATGAACAAAAAGCAGTTTGCAATAAAAACATAAAGACCTTCTTTAAAATAGAAAAAAAAACCAGAGCAGACAAAGCATCCTAATGGCCTCTCCTCCTCCACGCTGTACAACAGCCCACCTCTTATGCTTCAATCACCCTGACTCAGTTTTTCTTCCATTAACATACAAATGTGTCTAGAGAAAACAATGTTAAAATTTACCAAATTTCTTCCTTCTGCACATCTTTGTGATGATGACACTACTATGGGCAGAAACTTGTGCCATCAGAAACTGAATTTGAATTAGTTATATTTGAATTTGTATTGCTTGGATTGAATCTGAATTGTTCAACTTGAATAAATGCTTTGAAAAAATGAATCTGAATTAGTCTAATTTGAAATTCAATTTATTTGTTTGGAAAAGACTTTCACTATATTGAAACTGAATTTAATGTTTTGAAACTGATTTCATTTGCTTTGAACCCGTATTTAATTATATTGAAAATTCAGTTTCAATAGTTTCTGTTTCAGTTCCCACCGTTCAGATTCAGTTTTACAATTCAATTTCAATTCTGAAATTCAGTTTTCTGTGCCACACATCCGGGTCCTGAGAAAACTCCAGCTCAATCGAGCGCAGATAGACCGATCGGCATATATACAACCGTGCCTTCCGGACCGGAGCTGAAGCAGGAGACGAGGAACGTTTTCAAACATCAACGTCATGTCGAATAACCAAACGACAAACTCTCAGGTTGGTAATAAATGTATTTCTTGTGCAAGAAGAGGCGTCATGTAATGATAGCCTAACAGGAACTGTTGCTGTAGCCGTTAGCTAAAAATGCTAAGTTAGTTCGCGCCAATTTTAGCTTTGACCAACAAGTACAACCGACTGTTTTCAACCGATAGAATTGCCAAGTTGTCAACCTGTACACTCTCATGTACACTCTCAGACTCCTTTATGTTTTCAGACATCCTCAGAGCAGGGAATGATGCAAAAAATGTCATAATAGTTGCATTTTGTGTTCATTTAAGTCTTAGACTGCTTAACAACTCTTTAGCTAACTTAACTTTAGCTAAAACGAGTAGTTAGGCTAAATTGTAGGGCTGAAACGATTTCTCGAGTACCTCAAATAATTCGAGTACAAAAAAGCCAGGCTGGTTTATACTTCTGCGACAGCACATTTGCGCTCACACGCACACGTATTGACGGACATGTTTTTGATTTTTACTTCTCCTTCTGCGTTGTGAAACAATTCTCCACCAGGACAGCAGAGGGCGTATAACTTTTCTGCAGTAACGTCACTGGTCAGCAAAGTTTGTTTACTTCAGCTTAGTAATGGCCGACAGAGAGAGAATTTTGATTTGAGTTGTAACGGGTTAATATCAAAGAACAGACGATGTTGTTAAAAAGAGTTAAACGGGAGTGAGGGAGACTGAGGCGTCTGTTGAATGTCCGTTCAGTGAGGACAAGGCAGAGGACGAGCGAATCTGCAGCTCTTGTTCAACCTTTGAGGGACACTGCTGGATTATATAAATTATGTTCTTTGTCTGCCAGACGTTTCTCGAGTTGCATATTCGAGTACTAGTACTTCTTTTAAATGTTCCTGTAAATGAGATGCTTCATTTCTCCACCTGCGCAGCTACACGGGTGGAGACACAGGTGAGACGGAGATGGAGGAGCAGATAGCCCCTCCCCTCCCTGTCAAAACAGCGTAGCGAGTTTCGGGTTAAAAATTCCGAAAAACTCTCAAGTTTGGCCGCATTTTGGAAAGGTAAACAGGAACAGAGCAAAATGAAACGCATGCAATGAGATTTGTCCGCGAAAAACAGGCATTCCAGCAATTAGTCGAAGCCACGCATCACGTATGGAATTAACTTGTGACCTGCAGCGCTGTCACTTCAGTCGGACTGAAAAAAAAGGTGTGTGAGGGGAAGACAGTGACATAACAGAACGTTCCAATGTAAGCAATAAATACCGGTAATAATAGGAAATGCACATATGTCACAAAACCATGGTTTTTTTTTTTTTTTATTTAAAAAAAAAGTTTAATACTTTATTTTCTACTTTGTTATTTTCTCTCAAATTTATACATTGTAAATGTAATTAATACATACATATATATTTATATGAATGTATATTTATATATACATACATGTAATTTATTAGAGTACTCTATTAATCGATAAAAGATTCGATGGGAGTACTTGATTACAAAAAATTCGATAGCTGCAGCCCTACTAAACTGTCAGTGCCACATTACTGATCTCATCAGTTTGATTATATATGATTTTTTTTCTGTGCTTAACCACAATAATTATTAAGTCTTGGCTTACTGAGTGTATAATAAATTGTCCAAATCTCTTAACATTCCACTCCATTGTTATGTTTGACAGGCAGACAATTCAGAAGTTCTCAGGTCAGCAAGACGCCTCTTAGATTTACTAACCAATTCTTCTGCTCAACCCAGAGTTCAAAGTGCCCAAGAGCCTCCCAGGTGTTGTGACACTAGACACACACAGATTATCGTGGAACATTTCAATCATTTGACTACTGTGTTTGTGTTATATTTACTTTGCATTAAATGATGTTATGCATCTTCATAATAATGTCATTCTAGCAGACAAGAAACAAGTCAGGAGAGAGGGAGAGATGGCCGGCCAAATATCCACACAGAAATGACTAGGTTCCTTATTGTATTTGATCTTCTGTCAGAATTGTTATTTCTTACATTTTATTTATTTAAAATCTCAGAACAAATAACTTGTTAAAATGTACTGTTGTATTATGTAATATCAACTTCCAACGTTTCATTACAGGTCATTTCCAGCTCTGTATGGACCTAAAGGAAAGCGCCGGTGCTTTCGAGGGCCTACCAACTCATCCACGCCAGTTAAGGAGATACAGATTACATTTTATTTATTACCCAAGCTTGTTCAGTCTACCCCTAAAGGCAGTGAAGAATTTTTCCATCTGCAAGCTGGTTTGGGACTGGTTTGAGTCCACACTGATGCCAGATAACTACAGTCATGATGAGGTAAGCTACTGCTCCACACTGACAAAATATTTTTTTTGTATTCTTAAAATGGCATATTACAGTTAAATATCAAAGTGTTCATTTTGCAAGTTAAAGCGGCTCTCTGGATTATTTTTCTCTGTATCAAAGTTTTCTAAATGTTTTAAATGATATTTCAGGTCTAAACTATGATCTATGGGTTGAGTTCCACAACATCTGTCATTCTGATGAAGACCCTCCTTCCTCCTAGAGACCCCTTTCCATTATTTCTTGCCGCCGACATTTTTCAGCCAATGAAATTCAAATGTCTGCATTCTCTCAACATGCACGCGCATCGACCAAACCTGTACCAGTAGGGGGCGCTGTCGTACAGGACGCTCCGTGTGTTTCTCTGTTTACCGTCTCAGCCGTTCACTGAGGACTCACGGCTCATTTCTACTAAAAACCTACCCATTCTCCAGCTAAAGATGGATTTATTTTTATTTTTAAACCTTTCACCTCACAGAATGGCAAGGCTTGACAGGGTTACTTGTAGGGATGTGCCGATACCACTTTTTTCAAAACTGATCCGATACGATACTTAAATCTGAGTACTTGCCGATACCGAGTACCGATACTTCTACCACACAAAAAAATGCAACAAATTGGAATACAGGTTTTATTTTTTCTTCTCTGCTTTTTACAACAAATAACTGAGTTAGATAAAAAATAAAATATATGAATAAAAATGATCACAAAACTAAAATATAAGGTGAAAAATAACAATTTTCTGTGATTTCACCATGAAATTATTGCAGTTTTCCACATTTTAACCAAATAAAATTAACTATTTGGCACCATCTCCAGCTCTCAACCCACACTGTTCCTCTTTAGCTCAATAGCTCCCCCTAGTATTCAATATATTACACTGCAACAGAAATCACAAGTCACAGACAGTAGTGATGTGACGTTCATGAACGAACCGAATCTTTTGAACGGCTCTTCACTGTGTGAACTAGGAGAACCAAGTCTTTGTAGAGAACCGTTCATTTTTTTGTGGGTGACTTTTTAATTTCATGGCGAAACAAACAAAAGCCTGTTAATGCAGGCAGGGGGTCTGAGGGTGAAAGGGAGGGGTCTGGAGAGGAGTTTTTGTTGGGAAAGGGCTTGGGTGATGAATCGATTGGAGGTGTGAACGGCTGTTTTTCAATAGGATGAGTTGAAACTTTCAAGATAACAAAAGTAGTCAAGATGCCTTCATTGTCAAAGGTGCAGCTGTGCCAATGGGTGTGGCTGTCAGTTGCGAACAGACCACTTATCAGTGTTAATTGGTCCCATCACTAACAGACAGTGAAGCCACTGGTATCGGTTCCTGGTATCGGGTAACTTAACCGATACTCGGTATCGGCCCATCCCTAGTTACGTGTTTATTTTGGTCAGAAAGTTCATCCAGGGCCGAGTCAAGTTCAGCTTCAGAGTCCAGCAGCAGCTCTCTGCTAACAGAGCTAATATCAGAAGCAGCAGGGACAGAGAGGGCTCATCAGACCCTCGTAGTGTTGGAATAAGATTGTGAACTGTGAGTAATTAAACCCTACACACTGAGCTGTGCAGTTCATGCCCGAAGTATATGCGCTGTGTGCACGCGCGCACACACGACCGGACGCGCGTGTCGAGATGTTTTGAGGAGGAGCCTTTGGACGCTAGATTCAAAAACTGCTCTCTTGATGAAATAATCCAGAGTGCTGCTTTAAGGTAGCCTATTTCAGCTATATTTTTTTTAAATGAAAAATGAAGGATGAGTAACAATCAGGTGTATGTAATTGCATCACAATTACATTATTTTAAAGTTGCTGTTTATATTTTTTTGTTTTTTTTCTTGTCTTGAAAGCCTATGGAGGAAGATGTAATTATTGTGTCCTCAAATACAAAGGTAATGTTGAGTGCATTCTGTTGACTGTTTTTGAGGTATTATTGGTTTCATCTAACATAGTTGTCCCTGTTACACATTGTGTGCCTTCTGTTACAGATTGTGTGCCCTATCTGTGGTAAGGCATTTCCTCAGAATGAGGTGGAGGCACATGCAAGCGAGTGTGCTGAGAGGTAATAACGTTTTTAGTATGGGTTTAAACATATGTTTTAGAACTTTAGTTTTGGATTTCCCTACAGGCATTTGGCTTTACACCAAGTAATTTATGTATTGATAGATTACATTTATTTTTTGTTACTTACTGCCGTGTAGCTTAAATATTGTCCTTGTATCACTATACACATTGTTTCTCTTTAGTTTTGTCACTGTTGCCTTAATATTTTTTGCTGTAATGAAGTCTTTCTGAATTTCTTACTGTAATGTGAAGTTTACTCTTAAGCTCAAACTTTTAAAAGTATTTCAACAAATTGCTTTTGTACAGTTAAGTATATGTTTGAGGTCAAGGAATAAGGTTTTTACTGGCATTTTTTCATTGCAGCAATGAAAACATTCCTTCAAAACACAAGATGAGCATTTCTAGGTTTGTACACATCTGTAGTCTTTTTTAGTGCTCTGTACAGTGATTCTGAAACAATTTTGGCCATATAACCTTTTATGTAAAGGAATACAGCTAGCAGTAGTCTCTGACCTTTCAAAAAGAAGAAAATGCAGATAGTCCTAAGTCACATACTGATGGTGTTAAAATATAAAAGGCATTAAAGAATACACGCAACATAGTTTCTAGTATCATGATTCTAATAGCCATTTTATTCCTTCATCAGCCTGGATGACATCCTGCAAGCCATAACTACTGCTGTGAATACAGAAGAAGAGTTCCCTATCACCGTCTCCAGATCCAATATGGTGGAGCGGGGCCTTGCGCAGTGGAAAAGACAAAAGAAGTCATTGCCTACAAATCAGCTGAGGGTCACATTTATAGGAGAGGCAGGTATTGATACAGGGGCACTACGAAAAGAGTTCCTTACAGGTAAACATATTAGAAATATGGCCTAAATTGCATAAAATTAAGATGTAACAGGAATGAAAATGGCTACTTAATTGGAGTAAACTTTTCTGTTAAAAGATATGGTTGCAGGTTTGGAGCAAAGGCTGTTTGAGGGTGACCAGGCTGGGAAGTCTCCAAAATATTCCTTGCTGGATCTTGATCACGGAAACTTCCGGTAGGCCTTCCTTAAATGCAGTATGGTTTGCACAAATGATCATCTGACTGTATGCTTAATCTCTCTTTCACACACGCACACATTTTTGAAATTACCTGACTGCTCTTATTTCTTTCTTCTCAGAAGTGCTGGTGAAATTTGGGCAGCAAGCCTGGCGCAAGGTGGGCCACCACCCTGCTGCCTCAAAGATTGGTGTTACCAGTACTTGTGCAATGGAGAGCTGCAGATCGAGAACATTGTGAAAGAGGATGTCTGTGATGTTCATTATACTTCCATCATCTCCCAGGTAGGAAGCATTACAGGTTTGCTTGTGCTAAAATGTTAGAAATTACATCTTTGTAGCAGAGATTTCCCACCTCTCCCATTATTTGCAAATTATGGGATTCTGGTATTGGTTGTGTTAATTAGAGTGTGTGTCTTTTCAAGGTTGAGTCGGCCACCGAAGATCAAATGACAGAACTTGCTGAGGAAATTTTGAGCTGCGGCTATCATGGACCTGTTAATGTTGAAAAGAAAGAAGAAATTGTTCGGTACGACTGTTTTACTCTGTGCTAATATCTTCTAAGGTGCAATTTGAGCTGCATGCATAAGTGCTGTTGTTCTTCATGCCATACTTCGGCTGGTGCCTCTTCTCTCCCAGCTACGTGATGGTCTAAAACTTTATGGTCTTGCTGATCTACTCAGCCAGTATAACATCTGCCAATCACTGTTTGTCCCTGGGGTGGAAGTTAAGGTGAGTAAATGTAGGGTTAAGTAGGAACACCACTTTCATTGTGAATAGAAATTACAAGAACTCTATCTTGACTTTACAGCATAGACTTGAAGTCCTATAGTATAGAATGTAATTCATGGGGACACAGGACAATGAACATTCAAACTGTCTCAAGTTGCTTTATACAGTTGTGCCAATAAGTTTACACACCCTGGTGATTTTTTTTGTCCATTCCTCTAAGCATATGTGTCAATCACAAGGCCCGCGGGCCAAATGTGGCCCGCCACGTTATTTAATGTGGCCCGCGAGAGCTTAAAAGGTCTGAGTATTCAAAAATAAATAGGTAAAAAGCGTATTTTGACCAAAAACTATATTTCCCACAATGCATGTCAATTGTGTTACCCGCGACGTGATGGCTTACCGCCACTACAGGGCAGTGTTTTCCACACTGCTAATGTAATAGCATTAACACGGCTTCAGGAGCTGAACTGGACCTATGAGCTGTTTTTGGGCCGTCATGGCGAACCAGGTCGCGCTGCCTGCAGACACAGCTGCACTCTCCCGGGACGACTGATCATCTTCATTAGAGGGTGGATTTTCCTCTTCAGAGTCTGATCAGTCAGCCATTACCTGCTTGGTGAACAGTGAACAAACTTCTCATAGTAAGTTTTCTCCTCCACGCTCTTAAAGTCGCTCTGAGCGGCGCGGCTGCTTTAACCACTTCCCTCCTGTCTGCTCCGGCAGGAGGAGGTTTTTAAACTCCATTTTCTCAAACTTTCAATATAAACACTCAAAAATGTGGCTCAGTATGAAGTTACAGGTGTCCACGAACTTCTGATGTAAAGTAGAAACTAAAAAAGGGCTCATGTCAGCAGCTGCAGCTCCTTAAACTCAGCAATGACGCTTGTCGCAATATTGCGACTTTGGCGCCCATCCCTTTGAACTATAACACATGTTTTGATCAAAGTTATTATAACTTTGATGTATTTTTAATTCACTTGAATAGTTTGATCCTTGATTGATGGAGTTCAGTGGGTTTCATAACCTGACAAATCAAAAGGATTTATGTTCTAACAGAGCAACAAGTAAACCTATTTTTCATGCATTTGTAATGTTTTATCTTGTATAAGTAATAAATTCAGAGTTATGTAACGTTAAGGAGTTGTTACATTTATTTTACATTTACTTTGGTTACATTTTTAAGTTATCTGGCCCTTTGAAGCCAGCCATTATGCTGATGTGGCCCTCGGTGGAAATGAGTTTGACACCCCTGAATGAAAACACACTTTTTTCACTCATGGTCAGTGATGTTCTGAAGCCATATGTTATGAAAAAATGTGAACTAATTCCAAATCACCATAACAAAATAAAATACTAAAGTGATCCTGTCCAAAAGTTTACACACCTGTTATTTTGTCCATAAACATGCATACAACTTTACAAAAATGGTTCTGAATGGCTGCTAGAGCTGCTGTAATCATCTTGCCATCAGTTTTGACCAGGTTACCAGTGGTTTTGTAAGTCACACATCCCCAAAACATCAGCAAACCACCTTCACATTTCACAGTAGTTTTGGTGCACTTTTCGCCTTGTTGACTCCTCATGGTTGTGGGCAAAAAGTTCAATTTAGGTATTTTGATTCCAAATGATTTTGTTCTCCAACATTTCTGTAACAAAATCATTTAGAGTCATGAAACTAAAATTTAACTTTTTGGCCACAACCATGAGAGGAGTTAGCAAGGCATTAAAAGTGCGCCATTCCTACTTTGAAATATGAAGGTGGTTTGCTGATGTTTTAGGGATGTGTGACTTAACAAACCACTGGAAACCTGGTCAAGACTGATGGCAAGATGATTGCAGCAGCTTTAGCGGCCATTCAGAACCATTTGTGTCATGTTTTGTGCATGTTTATGGCCAAAATAACAGGTGTAAAAACTTTTTGACAGGGCCACTTTGGTATTTAATTATGTTATGGTGATTTGAAATGAATTCACACATTTTTTTTTTTCAATATATGACTTCACAACATCACTGACCATGAATGAAAAAGGTTTTTGTGTTTTCATTCAAATTATTTGAGAAATAGAAACATTTTTTTAAAAATACACCAGGGTGTGGAAACTTATCGGCACAACTGTATATATCCCAGAGCCTGTACCCCTTAAAGCAAGCACAATGCATCAGCTGCAAGCATGGCCACCTTAATGCATGGGCTTACCTGAGCTGAAGCCCAGGTGCCTATGATGTTCAGGAGCCTGTTATTTTGGGGTAAACACAAACGTCAGCAAAAACATTGTTTTATGACATCTTGGGTTTTCTGTCAATCATCTTATATGCTCATGGCTGTTGATTGACCCAAACTACAAGTGACTCACGTGAGCTCTAAGAACCATGAGCTTAACAATCAAACTGTGTGTTGATGATTTAGGGCTGTGTACCTCTATAATTAAGTAAACTTGGCTGTCAAATTGGCCATGTCGCTATCCATGGTGCTGAATGGAATGGCGTGTGTGTATGTATGTATTGACATTGTTTACCAGGCAAAGTGAAGTGTGAGGAGGTGTTTTTGTGGATGAGGGGGGCCTATTAGCAGTTTAAGGTGGCCCTGTTTGCAAGGGATAAACTCCATTTTAAACAGGAATATGTACATGAAACCTACAGTTATAAAAATACTTGTTATACAAAATTATAGGATTAAAGTGAGAACTAGCAATCTACGTGAGACAAGCATTCCAATCATAATCTCACTTTGTGACAAAAGAATAGGTTTTCTTTGAATAAAGGAAAAATATTAGGCATCTTTTATGCTGATTACACATTTTGAATCCAGATAAACTCAAAAAATTTGCATTGTTTCTCTTGCTAGGCTGATGCTGACTTTGTTTTTGCAACATGCTATCCTGAGTTCAGTGAGAAGGGTTCCAACAAAGAACAGGTGGAAATGAACATTATGAACCATCTACAGGACTTCTTGCAAGTGTTGGAATCAGGTAATTGCACATTTCTCCCCATCTACATACTTTCTGTTTAAAACATGTAATTAGATTTTAATATACAGTCATGGCCAAGGGTTTTAAGAATGACAAGTATTGTTTTTCAGTTTGCTGCTTCAGTATTTTTAGATTGTCATTTGTTTTCTTAAGTATACCATAGAAACATGTTTATTCACTTAGCAGATGTTTTTATCCAAAGTGATGCACACCATTTACACTTAACTATTAACTTATCAGGCATGTTGTTATCTGTGGGGGAAACCAGAGTACCCAGAGGAAACCCACACATGCATGGGGAGAACATGCTAACTCCACACAGAAAAGCCACAGCTGGGATTGGAACATTCAACCTTATTGCTGTGAACAGTGCTAACAACCGCACCGCCATTCAGCCCAAACATCTGACAAAGATTGAAAAACACTGAAGCAGCAATCTGAAAAATACTTGTCATACACTCCTGTCAAAAATTAGATTTCCAATTTGTCCTTGTGCATATACAGGTAAACAATATCCAGTGTTTTATTTAAATGATTACTTTGTCTTTGAAAAGGTGAAGTACAAGAGGTCGGTGACAGTCCAGTTTCCCTCTCTCCAAGTACATTCCTACAGTGGCTCACAGGACAAGGCCACATCCCTGTCTTACCAGAAGAGAAGAGAAACTTCAGAGTCTTCGTGCAGTTCAACTACACCTGTCATGTTGAGTATGGTGTTCATGCAGTGTGCTACCCAACAGTTACAGCATGTAGTAATACAATCAGACTGCCTGTTCTGCATATGCAAACATATGATGAGTTCAAGCATGTGATGACAAAGGCCTTCCATTATGGACAGGCATTTTATAATGTTTAGGTGCATTTAATGAAATGCAAGCAAAGCAAAAGATGATGTGGGTTACTTGTTTATTTTATTTTTTTATTATCTTTTTATACATTTCTCATGGTTGGGCATTAGTTTTGTTGCCTTAAAGTTAAAATGAAACAAAGTCTTTGTCAGAATAGTTCTTGCTGATTTTTTTTTTCTCTCCTCCAAGTGGCTGTGTCAGCTTGTCAGCATTTGTTTTGAGTTGGGACTGCATCAGAAAGTAATGAAATGGAAACTACCCTTAACCAGGCGAGGTTATGTTTAAGAGGGATTTTAAACAATGCCATTTATAATATATGGACCTGTAGGAGCCACAGTGTTTAAAATGTTTAGGAGCATTCAATGAAATGCAAGCAAAACAAAAGATGATGTGGGTTACTTGTTTATTTTTTTTTTTATATCTTACATTTCTCATGGTTGGGCATTAGTTTTGTTGCCTTAAACAGTTAAAATGAAACAAAGTCTTTGTCAGAAAAGTTCTTGCTGATTTTTTTCTCTCCATGTGGCTGTGTCAGCTTGTCAGCATTTGTTTTGAGTTGGGACTGCACCAGAAAGTAATGAAATGGAAACTACCCTTAACCAGGCGAGGTTATGTTTAAGAGGGATTTTAAACGATGCCATTTATAATATATGGACCTGTAGGAGCCACAGTGTTTAAAAAAAAGTGCCTAGGCAGGACATTGTAAAAGATGTAACCATAGTTTCATTCTCTTAACAATGGGCCAAGTTCTGACAGTCAGTGACGGTGAAGTAGGTGCAGAGCATGTGACAGTGTGGTCAAATAAATGTCTCTTCCAAAACTTGATGAAGGCACAAGAGGATCAATGGCAAGGTGTAAAGATTCAAGGTCTTCTGCTTTCAGTGGGCATTCCATTTCTGGCACCAAAACACCTGGGTTGGTATGATGTGATAGCCCAGAGCTCTCCCAGTCAATGTCCTCAATTTGGACATCCTGAAATCAAGAAGTACGTAAAAAGAATTTTCTAAATAGATATTTGGAGGAAGAACAACAAAATCATTATTACTCAACTGCCACATTTTCCTCAGATCTTTGTGGCTCTCTGATGGGGTGCTGCAGCATCCCAAGTTCCCACAGCTGGTTCGGGGAAAGGCTGTGCTCTGTCCTAAGGGGATGAGCATTCCAGCCGGCAGAAAACTTGGCCAAGTCAGCCTTGAGTCTTGGGAGGAGGGTGTACTGGGCACAGAAGAGCTGAAGATTATCAGAGATGTTGAGAAATCCATCTTCTTCCAAGCCGTGTAGTACATCATAGTAAATGTGTGTCACGCCTGTCCAAACGTCCCTCCATAAGCGCTCAATTCTACAATTCAAAAATACAGAAAAATTCTCAGGGTGATCAAAGAATGAACAGCCAAAGAGCAGTTCAACTAGAGTCAATCATAATGAAATAATGTTATGTAATTTTGATCTTAAAATCATTACATAATCATTACCACAAAAGGAATACTTTACCTCTGGTTGTGCACACTTTTTCCACTAATAAAGCTTCCACATCCTGTGCCTCTCACTGTGAACATCACCTCAGCAATCTTGACATTTTCAACTCCTTGGTCAGCTCTTACTCTGTACCATATAAGATTTTGAAAAAAGTATTCAAGCAACACAATACACAAAACTATTCAAATACCAGATTGACATACTTTCAAATTTATATACAGCACTGAAAAAGTCCTACTAATTCCATATTTAATAAATGGCCAACATAAATCATGAGACAGTGAGACAAAGTTCAGATTAAATTTACTGGAGCATTACTCACTTGTAAGGCCATCCAAATCTTCTCACTCCATCCAGGAAAAACTCAAGTGCAGTACTAGCTGTGTTGTTGCATGCAGCATTAAGGTACATAATCTAAAAGGAGGGAAAGATTTTTTTTAATTTATCATCAGCACATGAACACATTAAGAACTTCAATATATACAAAATAATCTATAAGATCAATTACATAATAAATGTGATGTCATAAACATAAAAAGAACACACAATATGAACAAAATATGTGAAATAAACAATTTCATATGAAGAGGGGCAAAAGATTCTAAGCTGTGAAAAACCAACTTGGTGGGTTTAATATTAATTGCTGATGAATTCTCTGTATCTGCTTTGTTTGGATAAACAACTTGCCTTCCTAGAGAAGCCATCAATGCCACCAAAAATCACTATGTTGTACCTGGTGAAAAACAGAAGGCTAAGTTGAAAAGAAAATCAAGACATGATTCTGTATGGATTATAATATGAATTATATTAGTCATGTTGTGCAAAAACAAACCTAATGAGTTTATGATTGGTGTCAATGTGCTGGAGGAAATGTGGTCCTTGAACAGAGTACTTTCTACGAACCACACAGCCCAACGTTGTCATTCTTGATAGGATGCCCTCTGTATCAACTCTGTGCATTGAAGCCTTGAGTCTGTTCCACTGTACACGATTGCCCTCTGCTTGAAGACAACCCTTGACAATCTGGTATCCAGCATGAGGTAGTCTGGATTTAATGTCTCTCACTTTTGCATCCAAAGCATCATCAGAGATTGTAGAGTAAAGACTCCTAACTGACATGTTGTACTCTTGCATTCTCCTGTACATGGTACGTCTTGAGACACCAAGAAGGTCTGCTACATATGTAGCAGGTAGACCAAGCTGAAGAAGACTTTGGAGGTGATCCTCTGTGATCTGAAGTCTAAAACGTCCATAAGGACCAATAATCTTCACCACAGAGTTAAAGGAGGGAGGTTTGTTTCGCTGGTCTAACAAGCTGCTCAGCTCTTCCATAGCTTCACAGACATCAGATGGCAGGTCAGCATTCTCCAGTGCATTCATGAAAGTCCTCTCTTGGGTCACTATGTACTCCAGAAAATCAAGGTCAAGAGGGTTGTTGTTGAGGACATACTCCAGTCGTTGCCTAAATCTGGAAAAGCACTCTTGAACGAACATATTCTGCAAAAGCAATGGAATTAAAAGTTAATTGTTATTAAAATAACTGTCATTACCATTGTCACTTAACCCTTAAATTCCTGACAAATTAAATAATAAGAGTACTCATATTTCAAAACTTTGAAACATTTGTTAGCTTATTTTTATATACTGTGTTTATATTTATTTTGAATATATATATATATATATATATATATATATATATATATATATATATATATATATATATATATATATATATATATAAATAAAATACAACTATACTGAAACTAATTTACTTTTTAACCTTCTGTACTTAAATCTTCCAAAGGGCAGAAACCCTGTGTAAGTCAAGACAGAGCTCAGATAGAGCTCATACAAACATAGAAATATGTCTATCAGATGTGAAACAATTGGAGTTAAGGTTTAAAGGGATATTCCACCCAAAAGTGAAATTTTATCTGTTGCCATATTCCCCATAGTAAGATAAGTGGGGGAAAATATATATGATATCTAAGTATCAAACTAAACTAACTTAGCATTTTTAGCTAACGGCTACAGCAACAGTTCCTGTTAGGCTATCATTACATGACTACGGAAGCGTAGAGCTGCCACCCAAGCAAAAGAAAAAACGAGCGTTATCACGTTATAGCGTGATAACTTTATTGTTCGAACAATATACTTTTCACGTTCTTACAATATAATATCACGTTCTTACAATATAATATCACGTTCTTACAATATACTTTTCACGTTCTTACAATATAATATCACGTTCTTACAATATAATATCACGTTTGTACAATATGTGTACAAGGTTTCAGTATTACAGGTAGTCAGCGAACGCATCACAAAGCTAAAAACAGAGCACAACACGGATAAAGGCGACGTATCTGTATGATTGTGAACGAGAACACCCAGTAAAGTAGCACTAGCTGCTCTGTCTTCACTTTGATGAGTGTGTAGACACCACAAGACCACCATGGACTGAGGCTCCATGCTGTTATTGAGCAGCTTTATCAGTGACTGCTGATGCGTACAGAAGGAACTCATAACGCATGGGGCTGTGTAGGAGGAAAATCGGTGTATCATTCGTTTTTCACAGATTGAGAGTCCACCTCAGTCTGATCAGACTGACTACAGTTCTTCTCGGATCAACTGCAGGGGTTCAGAAGGCTCCGGAATCACACCACCCGAGCTGCATTCAGGCGGGTTATATTGTCACACAGTGTAGAGTCCTGCAGGACTATTATTTCTTAAAACGCTCCAGCTGAATTCCTGACCACAACTGCCCGCAGTTTGTCTCTGTCACTCACACACTCCCGCTATCCGCATCCAACCCGAGAACACGGGAAAACCCTGCGCCAGAGCGCATCTTGGGCGCAGCGCGCACTGACATGCAGCTGTGAGTTCACTGAGAAGATCCTTCATTAAGAAAGAACTTCTCAGTGAACTCCTGCTGTCCAAGATGCTCAATAACAACAAAACCTCTCCATGGCTCAGTGCAAACAGCAGTTAACGTGAAACGTATACTGTTTAAACGTGATATTGTAAGAACGTGAAAAGTATATTGTAAGAACATGAAAAGTATATTGTAAGAACGTGAAAGTATATTGTACGAACGTGAAAAGTATATTGTAAGAACATGATAATTATATTGTACGAACGTGATAGTATATTGTAAGAACGTGAAAAGTATATTGTTCGAACAATAAAGTTATAACGTGATAACGCTCGTTTTTTCTTTTGCTTGGGTGGCAGCTCTACGCTTCCGTCTTCTTGCACAAGAAATACATTTATTACCAACCTGAGAGTTTGTCGTTTGGTTATTCGATATGACGTTGCAGTGTTTGCGAAAACACGCCGGACCGTCGGACATTACCGACGTAAATTAAAATTGTCCGACGTAAAACTGAAGCACGCCGGACACTTTGACCGGCGTGCGTGCTTCTCCAGCTCTCTCTCTCTCTCTCTCTCTCTCTCTCTCCTGTCGTTCTCGCGCGCGCCTCTCGCTCGGGCACCTACTTTCCTCACCTCTCATTCACGCGCCTTCGCTCACGTTCCGATGAGAAATGTCAAAGTATTCCTGCAGACTTCGTTTCCTCTGATCATTTAGGTAATCTGGGGTGATTTATTTTGCTCTGGAGCTTCTAGGTGGACAACGTAGACTCTCTGACGTTACAGCGTTCAGGTTCAGACGTGAGATCTGCGTCGGCCTCTCTTCTCCAATATTAGCTTCCTAAACGAACTGTAACCACCACGGTTTAGTTTTTATTTAGTCCGTTCTTCCTTGTCCATCATTATTTAATGATCTAAACACAGCTCCGTCGGACAATGTTAAAAAAACATCGGGTCAGACGTGTTTCTTTGGTGATGAGGCAGAGAACAGCTGATCTGAACGTGCAGCTGATCAGGCCCCCAAACAAAGCCCATATGATCTAGTAACTCTGTTAACTGGTTACTTTAGGGTGAGAAACCAAACTACATGAGAATGACGTATTAAGAATGAAGGAGTGAGAACAGGAGGATAATCTGTGAACTCCATTCTCCTGTTATGGTAACAATATATAATAATAATAATAATAATAATAATAATAATAATAATAATAATAATAATAATAATAATAATAATAGTTTAGAATAGAATAGAAATCCTTAATTATCCCTCAGTGTGGAAATTCAGGTGCACAGCTGCAAAGTTACAGGCAAATCAAAACATAAAGATTCACATAAATATAAATAAAAATCAGAATAACTACCTGACTGTAAAGTCATTTAGAGCCTAAACAATAATAACAGCATAATAAAATACTGCTCAATCATTAAAATGCCATAATCAGATCCTGATTCACAGAAATGTGAAACTGACCAGGATTCCTGAGTGAAACTAGACCAGCAGCATCCTGGGTCTTTAGAGTCAGACTGACTCAGTATTATGGTGGTCTGAGTGAAACTAGACCAGTAGCATCCTGGGTCTTTAGAGTCAGACTGACTCAGTATGATGGTGGTCTGATGTCGCTCTAGGAGTTGTGTTTATTACCTCTTGTTGTGTCTTTTTAGTGTCTTTTAAACTGCTGACAGTTCTTTTCATTGACTTTTAGGTGAATCATTTAAGATATTTTTGCCTATTGTTCTTGTCTTTGAATTGTTCTCTTTTATTATTGTATTTACTGTCTGTATTTGACTTTGTTCAGCGCTTTGGACTGCTTTGATTGGTGGTGGGAAGTTGCTATATTAATCAATAAATAAATGAATGATTATTGTTTTTAAAGGACTAAGTGGGAAAAAATGACCATATTCTGATCTAGTATCTCATAGAGGTCACTATAATAACCACTATATTGCACGTGAGGACATTGTCCTACGTGAGTCAAAAATGTCCTGCCTGAGATGCTCCCACGTCTGCCAGTTTGGCAGGCGTGGCTCAAAAGTTTTCGCGAACACTGACGATGTTTGAAAACGTTCCTCGTCTCCTGCTTCAGCTCCGGTCCGGAAGGCACGGTTGTATATATGCCGATCGGTCTATCTGCGCTCGATTGAGCTGGAGTTTTCTCAGGACCCGGATGTGTGGCACAGAAAACTGAATTTCAGAATTGAAATTGAATTGTAAAACTGAATCTGAACGGTGGGAACTGAAACAGAAACTATTGAAACTGAATTTTCAATATAATTAAATACGGGTTCAAAGCAAATGAAATCAGTTTCAAAACATTAAATTCAGTTTCAATATAGTGAAAGTCTTTTCCAAACAAATAAATTGAATTTCAAATTAGACTAATTCAGATTCATTTTTTCAAAGCATTTATTCAAGTTGAACAATTCAGATTCAATCCAAGCAATACAAATTCAAATATAACTAATTCAAATTCAGTTTCTGATGGCACAAGTTTCTGCCCATACACTACTCCCTTTGCAGCTGCAAAGAGCTAAAAAGAAGAAATTAAGACAAATTCGATGAGTGACAAAGCTGCAATTTAAAACTGGAGAGGGAGAGCAAGGAAGAAGAAAAAGACACAAAGGAGCAATGACACATTTGGTGAGTCAGAGCAAAGAGTTAAGTGTTTCAGAGAAATGTGATAATAGGAAAGGAGGTGGAGCACATCAGATCACAAACATTTCTAAAGTAAACACGTGACAAATTGTGTGACTTTATGGCATCCAGCTTTAAAGACAAAACTGCCATTTTTTCACTCTTAGTGTGAAAATGAAAGTGTTTCAACTGAAAATACAGTGCATTTTCCATATCTATCCATATTAGTACATACCAATAATATCCACACTTTGGAGAAAATAACCCAGGTTAGGGAGACCTGAATTTTATGTAATATTTAAACATTTAGTCACCCAGAAACATTTAACATGGGAAGGGATTTTAAAAACGGGCACAATTTATTTGACAAAAGAAGACAAGTTTTTAATTTTCATTTAATGTTAACTATTTTGGCAAAAAATTCAAGATTATAGACAATACTTTAAGATTAAACCTCACATCAGTGAAGAGACAGGCAGGAAAAAAAGCTACTTTTTACATAAAATATGTTTTGAACAGACCCAAAAATATTTAGTAGCCTCTGTTTTAAAATCTGTCTTCAAGTACAAGAATTGTTACATGTGAGCAACTTCTGGATGCATCACACTTTGATTTCTCTTTTCTTGCCCACAAAGGAATAAACAAGTAAAAGATAAATGACCATGGCAGGATAAAAGTGACAAAAGTCAAGTGGAAAACAAAAGCAGATGAAGTGCAATGCAGCAAAAATACAGACTCCAGCTGCATCACAACATGATAAAAAGAGGGATGAAGGTTTTTTCTACTCAGTCAGGATAAAAAAGAAGTTGGTAAGATCAGCTGAATTTCATGTCTATTAAAATAAATAAGTAAAATAACCGTCTGTAGTCTTGGACCTTGCAGCTCTGATACTTTGCAGAACTTGCACAGGGCTTTTGGGCTGTGACAAATAAAAACTAGCATGAGCTTGTAAAATATTTTATTTAACTAAAAAGTAACAAAATATTCAAATCTAGAGATTATGCAAAAAGAGCCCAGTGAGCAGTAGAGAAGAAAAAGGGAGTGAAACCTGCTAGGTGTGGGGCAGATCCAATCCAGGATCGGGATAGGGTTCCGATCCCAACTTAATTCACGAATTGGAAATTTCCGATCCTACCTGGAGAAACTTCCGATCCAGAGCTGTCTGCTGAAATGACTACACAAGTGATCCTTGTGAATGACCAGGGGTGTCACGTTTTGAGTTTTAAAGCCATATTCAGTAGCCAGATAAACAAGCTAGGTCTCGCTAGCTAGTTTACAGAAACACAACTCGGAGCACTCACCCCTCCCGTCGGGTATAATCTGTAACGCCAGCCTCCCGCGGACATGGGACTCCGTTTTGCGACGATAACAATGCAGAGTCTAACTTCAGCCGTAGAAATGCTCCCCCAGCTTTTCCTCTTTTCACCTCCAAACGTTTTTAGTTTTCTGCTAGCTGAAAATGTGCTTTTGGGGGGGGGACTCTGGTATTTTCATCTTAAAATGAAAGCACTGACCACCGGCTAATTCTGTCTTCCTTTCACTTCCGGGATGTTCAGATGGAAAATGTGTCCAGGCGGATTATTGGTGATTCCAAGCAGTGCGGAAATGCAGCAGACAGACAGCTGGATTGTCCAATCCTATCGTTCGGTCCGAACTGAAGTTCGGTCTGAAGTTTTGAGAGAACTGCGGGACAACTACTTTATTGATTTCTTTCGGGTTTTTTTAATCTCCACAATATATTTATGGCTATACTATGTTGGAACATTGTTAAGAGGCTTTAAAAAAAATGTTAAAAGCTACATTGTTTACCTGGCTACTGAGTATGCCTATAAAGGCTGGACCCAGGCGCAGATGAAGAAGCCAGTAAGTTTGAAAACACAGCGGTTCTTTATTCTAAATGACTCAGACAGGACAGGTACCACACACGACACAACAAGGATCTGACAAAGACTGACAAGACAGGGACGCTTAAATAAGGAGGGAGGTGATCACAGGAACAAGACACAGGTGGCAGGATTACAATAGGATTCACCTGTGGGAAGACAAGAGGAGAACATGAGAACAAAGAACTAGACAGGACACTAGAGGGCACAGGATGTGACAAGGGGAGATAAATCTTTTGAAGTAGTGGCTCCAAGATTGTGGAACACTTTACCTTCTCCTCTGCATTGCCTGGATTCTGTTGATTCTTTTAAGAAACAGTTGAAGACTCAGACTTTATTCAGGCTGGCTTTTAACTGATTTTATGTTGCATGATGTTTTTTTGTTTTATCATCTTTTTATTTTGTGTTTTATCATGTTCTTATCAAGTTTTATCCTTTGTGTTTTTATAATTGTTTTTATTGTAAAGCACTTTGTGGTCACTGACCTGAGAAAGGTGCTATACACATAAAGTTATTATTACTATTATTATCCTGGGCTATGTGATGTGTCTGTGCCCCAGTGAGACACAGACGCAGATGATACACCTCCTTTGAGGACACCCGCTGCAGTTTGCAGGTAGCAGGTTAGCATTGAGCAGCGCTGAACTTTTCCACACAACATGTTAACGGTGTGGAAATATTTAACGGTCGAAACGCGGCAAAGCAAGACAGCAACGTGCAATGTTTGCAAATCCACTGTTCCGAGGAAACAAGGAAATTCAGTTCAGCGACCTCCGACATATTCCAAGCCGGCACTATTTTAAAACTCCTGCTAGCCGAGGAGAACAGTACTGACCGCGGCATCAAAACGAAACACACTCCTCCAAGCTGTCAGCAGGCAATTTAGCAGCATCAAACGTGAATTCCTCTCCACTGTTGCCCCTTTACTGGACGCTCGTACAGTAACTCTGGTAAATAAACACAGAAGTAGCTTATTTAATGCTATTATAATGCTCTACTCTCTTAAAAACAACTCCACTGCTGTAATTCTTGGTGCTTTATTACTAAACAGACCGCTGTTGGTCAAAGTCAGACCTAAACAAAGCAAAACTGGTCAAAATAAAACAGAAAATCGCTTCACTTCCTACTCTCTTCTATTGTAGTGATGTGACGTTCATTAACGAGTCGAATCTTTTGAACAGCTCGTCACTCTGAACGAGGAGAACTGAGTCCTTGTAAACAACTGTAAATTTTTTTTTGCATTAAAGCAACTATCTGGAGCATTTTTCTATGTATCAAAATTTTCTAAATGTTTTAAATGATATTTCAGGTCTAAACTATGATCTATGGGTTGAGTTCCACAACATCTGTTAGTCTGCTGAAGATCCTCCTTCCTTCTAGAGACCCCTTTGCATTCTTTCTGGCTGCCAAACTTTTTCAGCCAATAAAATTCAAATTTCTGCATTGTCAGCTTTCTGTCAACATGCACACGCTTCGAGCAAACCTGTAGCAGTAGGGGGCGCTCTCGTACGTTTCTCTGTTTATCGTCTCAGTCGGTCATGGAGGAGAAAGAGCTAATTTCTACTAAAATCGAATCTATTCCCTGGCTAATGACGGATTTATTTTTAAACATTTCACCTCACAGAATGGCAAGGCTTGTCAAGGATACGCGTTTATTTTGCTCAAGAAGTTCATTCAGGGCAGAGTCATTTCTCTGTTCATCTTCAGAGTACCACAGCAGCTTGCTGCTACAGAGCTAAGTATCAGAAGCACAGCAGAGACAGAGAGGGCTCATCAGAACCTCGGACATTATGGGAACGTGATTTGTGAACTGGGAGTGATCAAACCCTACAGTTTGAGCAGCAGAGTTTATGCCCAGCTTACAGACCAAAGAAATGTGCCACGTGCACGCGCATGTTGAGGTGTTTTGGGGAGGAGCCGTTGGACGTTGGATTCAAAAACTGCTCTCAATGAAATAATCCACAATGCAGCTTTAACTGTGACATTTGAGGCCAGGAGGCAATATTCAATTACATAAAGTTGCTGGCTGAAACAGAACAGCTCCATTTAAAACAACATCAATGAGCATAGCATCATGAACTCGTCAGTTCTATCTGGGTAGCTAATTAGCAATGCACATGTAAGTGTCGCAACAAAGTGTCCCCAAACATAGTTCCACATGACATTTCTTTTTCAAAATATTGCAAAAAAAACATTAAAGAGCCAGTTTTTTTGAACGGCTCTTTGAGGTGAACAGCACCACAGTGAATGGCTCCCTTCAAAGAGCCATAAATCACATCACTAGTGTGTATGCATGCAGGCCAGGTCTTCTTACAGCAGCATTAGATCAATCTGAGATATTATAGCAAATAGAGCTCTGGTATCGGAATAGTATCGGTATCGGCAGAGATCTAAATTCAGGTATCGGGATCGGATGTGAAAAAATGTGGATCGGTGCATCCCTAAACCTGCCACCAGTAACACTTTAAGGACTTAAATCTGAACTTCTACACATATAAGCGTCTTTGAGTGCCCTACAAAGCACTATAAAAGTTTGATGTATTATTATTATTGTTATTATTATTACTAGGGGTGTAACGGATCAGAAAACTCACGGATCGGTTCACGGTTTTGAGTCACGGATCGGATCAGCAGAATGAAAAAGACAAAAAACTTTGCTCTCTCATTATTTTCTAAAACAGTGAGCAACGTTTTTCTGCTCAATCCTCATAAATACAAACTGCATTTAACTCAAGATGTCAATTTGATGCTTCAATAAGTTTTGAATCATATTAAAACTAATTAATGGGGAGATAGACTCATATGCGCACCTCAGGGGTCACAGACCTGCTTCTATCAAACTAGCGGTCACAGCTGGGGGGGACGCACGAGGCACTGCTCTGTGGCTCCTGACTGAACTCCCGTTATATTAACGTTTATTAGCTCGTATAAAAGCCCAACATAACGCTATCTTAGACAGACATAGGTGAATCTAGTTTGTCTATCAGAAAGATTCCAGCTGACGGAGAGAGAGACGGAGGAATCAGAGGCAGCGCGCGCAGCAGAGACTGGATATTGATCAGGGATCCTTCGTTCTGGTGTACTAAAACGGCTGAAGCCAACAGAGTTGACCTCTATATGTGATGCAAAACGAACGCCTTTCTCAGAGGGGAATTATATGCAGATTCAGAGCGTGTGAGCGCAGAACGTCGGGATGATTTAGCGACGCACGCGCTCTACATGAACCGCGAACCACGTGCGTTCCGAACCGTAGAGGGTGATCCGTGCAAACCACGGATCGATGATGATCCGTTGCACCCCTAATTATTACTATTACAGTGGAGGAAAAAATTATTTGACCCCTTGCTGATTTTGTAAGTTTGTCCAATGACAAAGAAATGAAAAGTCTCAGAACAGTATGATTTTAATGGTAGGTTTATTTTAACAGTGGCAGATAGCACATCAAAAGGAAAATTGAAAAAATAACTTTAAATAAAAGATAGAAATTCATTTGCATTTCATTGAGTGAAATAAGTATTTGAACCCCTACCAACCATGAACAGTTCTGGCTCCCACAGTTAGACACTTCTACTCAATTAGTCACCCTCATTAAAGACACCTGTCTTTAATGAGTGACACTATACAGTGTGATACAGATACTGTATACAGTGTGTATACAGATACTATACAGTGACTTTATACAGGTGACACTAGTCACCTGTATAAAGGACACCTGTCCACAGAATCAATTAATCAAGCAGACTCCAAACTCACCAACATGGGAAAGACCAAAGAGCTGTCCAAGGATGTCAGAGACAAAATTGTAGACCTGCACAAGGCTGGAATGGGCTACAAAACCATTAGCAAGAAGCTGGAAGAGAAGGTGACAACTGTTGCTGCAATTGTTCGAAAATGGAAGGAGCACAAAATGACCATCAATCGACCTCGGTCTGGGGCTCCACGCAAGATCTCACCTCGCGGGGTGTCAATGATTCTGAGAAAGGTGAGAAATCATCCTAGAACTACACGGGAGGAGTTAGTTAATGACCTCAAATTAGCTGGGACCACAGTCACCAAGAAAACCATTGGAAACACATTACACCGCAATGGATTAAAATCCTGCAGAGCTCGCAAGGTCCCCCTGCTTAAGAAGGCACATGTGCAGGCCCGTCTGAAGTTTGCCAATGAACACCTGAATGATTCAGAGAGTGACTGGGAGAAGGTGCTGTGGTCTGATGAGACCAACATTGAGCTCTTTGGCATTAACTCAACTCGCTGTGTTTGGAGGAAGAAAAATGCTGCCTATGACCCCCAAAACACCGTCCCCACCGTCAAGCATGGAGGTGGAAACATTTTGCTTTGGGGGTGTTTTTCTGCTAAGGGCACAGGACAACTTCACCGCATTAACGGGAAAATGGACGGAGCCATGTATCGTCAAATCCTGAGCGACAACCTCCTTCCCTCTGCCAGGAAACTGAAAATGGGTCGTGGATGGGTGTTCCAGCACGACAATGACCCAAAACATACAGCAAAGGCAACAAAGGCGTGGCTCAAGAAGAAGCACATTAAGGTCACGGAGTGGCCTAGTCAGTCTCCGGACCTTAATCCTATAGAAAACCTATGGAGGGAGCTGAAGGTCAGAGTTGCACAGAGACAGCCTCGAAACCTTAAGGATTTGGAGATGATCTGCAAAGAGGAGTGGACCAAAATTCCTCCTAACATGTGCGCAAACTTGGTCATCAATTACAAGAAACGTTTGACCTCTGTGCTTGCAAACAAGGGTTTTTCCACTAAGTATTAAGTATTTTTTGTTAGAGGGTTCAAATACCTATTTCACTCAATGAAATGCAAATGAGTTTCTATCTTTTATTTAAAGTTATTTTTTCAATTTTCCTTTTGATGTGCTATCTGCCACTGTTAAAATAAACCTACCATTAAAATGATACTGTTCTGAGACTTTTCATTTCTTTGTCATTGGACAAACTTACAAAATCAGCAAGGGGTCAAATAATTATTTCCTCCACTGTATATAACAATCATAAAGAACAAACAACTGGAAACTCATGCACTTTCACTACAAGACCTGCAAAGAAGCTGAACAAAACTTCCCCACAAATAAATCTAAAATGCAACTGGATAGTCTAACACTTTTTGGCTCTTTAAGTGTCACTGAAGTGAAATGAGATGAGATTGAGTATAAAGGAACCTACTTAGCAGCTCCATCAGCAACGATAGGTCTACCTTCTTGGAAGGTATGCTCTTTCATAAACCTTAATAAACTTCCCTGACAAACACTGACATATAAATGAATACATTAATCTCCAACAAGAAAGGGGAGAATGACACACTTCTAAAGTGGGAGAAAAAAAGGAAGATTAAATACTCAGAAAATGGAGCAACATTAAACAGGCAGAAGAAGAGACAGAAAAGCTCACAGGGAAGATGGGAAGAGTGGGGGATGAAGATAAATGTGATAGGGAGTTGGGAGGAAATTTGAGCAGGGGAGAAAGGGCTCTTTCCAGTTCAAACAAAATGATACAAGATCTCAGGCGGCCGCCGTCTTTACTTGAAACAAGAAGGAGAGGTTAAACTGGAGAGAAATGGGCAGAAAAAAGAAGCATGCCTAAAGCTGACATCTCAAATAGCTCTGCAAAAGTGGGGAAAATGATTTAAAGAAAGAATTGGGAAAAAAAAGAAAAGGAGGGGGAGTAGAGACAGAAAGGAAGAAAGGCATGTCATGTTAGATATGGAGCGAGAGAAGTGACAGGCAAAAGGACAGAACGTGGGTAATATGAATTCATGTAGGCAGCTGATGGACATTTGAATGTCAGGTTGGCAGTCATTTCTGTAAACAGCGACACTGCGTGTTCTCATCTCATCATGCTGCGCCGGCAGGGAGACAAAACAAGCAAGCAATGGGGAGAGATGAAAGAGGAGTATGGCACGCGCCTCGCTGAATCAAAGGGAAAGCAAGAGTGACTGAGTCAGGAGCATTTAAGGTCATTTAGATTAGAAGTGCTGCAGATAATAAAAAAACAGAATCTTAAAGGCCAACGGGGCCTCAGTGCTGCTAATTATTTTTACATCTCTTCTGGCTCTTGTCCATTATTTGGTACAGGGCAACAACTTTATTTTGTAACTGAACCCTGAAACCAGTGCATTTAAGACAGGAGCCAGAATGCTCCAAACAAACTAAATTGGCATTGTAGGGCGGTGTGGAAACTCTATAGACTGCTGACTGGTCAAAAAGTATCATCACATGTGGGTGTGAACGCCATGCAGCAGCTCACATACCAATACATGGAGCACAATTCAAAACAAAAATCAGCAATATCTAATTTGTTCATACTGATCTTTTTTGTCTTCTCCAGTGTCACCACAACTTCAAATGAGTTGCAATAATAAACAGCTGATCCCACCAACATTGAAAATGTTCTGTCTGCAGTGGAAAATGAAGCCGAACTAAAACTGTTCAGTACCATGTAATTTAAATAATTCATAACATCTCAAGCCATGAGGCTCAGTGACAAAATGACAAAACATTAAAATCAAGTCTTGAAAAAACACAAACCAATTATTAAAAATGCTAATTACATGATCATTTAGTAATTGAAAACTACAATCAGAACATGTAATTACTTTATTTAAAGCTCCTATGTGCAGTATTTCAGCAAGAGAGCATGTTTTTAAACCAACGTACCATGGCCCCTCCCAAAACATTCATTCTTCCTCCCCCTCCCGGTTTCTATAGCCCCACCTCGACACGTGCACACGCAAGCGCAGACACTGAGCAGCTCCTGCTTAAACTGCAATTACATTGCAGGGTTCAATCATTCACAGCTCACAAATCATGTCCACACACTGTACGAGGGTCTGAGACCTGTCTGTCTGTGCTTATGAAACGTAGCTCTGTAGAGCGAGCTACAGGACTGAAGCTATAGAACCCGGAAATGAGAAACGCTCGGTTCAGAATGAGTTCCCGACCCAAATAAACGTGTATCCTTGACAAGCCTTGCCATTCTGTGTGGAGAAATGTTTAAAAATAAAATAAATCCCTCAGTAGTCGGGGAATGGAAAAGTTTTTAGTAGAAATGAGCTTTCACTCCTCCATGACTGGCTGCGACTGTAAACAGGAGCGCGCGGCCCCCACCTCTACAGGTTTGCACAAAGCACATGCAGGTTGACTGACAGCCCACAATGCAAAAATTTGCATTTCATTGGCTGAAAAAGTTTGCCGGTCAGAAAGAATTCAAAGGGGTCTATAGGAGGGTCTTAGAAGAATGACATATGTTGTGGAACTCTACCCATAAATCATAGGTTAGACCTGAAATATCATTTAAAACATTTAAAAAACTTTGATACATGGAAAAGTGCTCCACATAGGAGCTTTAACTGTCCCAAAAAAATGACAATAGATTTCTGTTGAATTTTTCTTGTTAAAATGCAAACATTTGAGTTATTTTTGACATATTGCAGCTTTCCATCCTTTCTCAAAAGAATGTTATGAATTATGAAGCACAACCAATAAAATCTTCCAGGAAAACATTTTGAATTACGAATGTTAAAAGCAACCGTACAAAATCTAAGACTTCACACTTTCAGGATCAGTTAATATCTTAACTCCATCTTAGATCTACAAACAGAAAATAGGAAACTGTAACACCAACTATAAACTCATGTAGAAAAGTGATTTCTTTCAAAATCAGGTATTTAAATTACTCAAATCAAAGCTGAATAACAATAAATGAAGTCCCATCTCCACAGATATCCACTACAAATCCAGTTTTTAAGTGTAATTTCACATGCTTTAAAAGCAGTGTAAAGACAGATCAAGACTATATTTGTTCAGAAATGAGTTTGGCTTTGGGTCATAATGTGGCAGCCTGCTGCGTTCACCCTTTTCCTTCTTACTGCCAAGCAGTGCACCAGAGTGGGAGAAATCTGTGGGAGTGACCTTTGATGAAGTAAAGCATTTCACTCCCTGTTTGAGTGCTTAAAGGTTTTATGTTAAGGTCAAGTGTATGAGACTCATATCAGATGGGTCCCACTGGTAAAGTGAAGAGTAAACTATGTGCACAACGCTTATACAAAAAGGTCCCAAAAGAAGAATGTAAAGCTCCATGATGTAGGGACAGACTGGATCTCCACTTTCCATTTCATATCAATATTCACTCAGGCAAAGCATCAATTCAGACAACACAAAATAAATCTTTATGCTTGTGATACCTCTTAGTCATTATTCACAGCTGAATGATGCCAACCAATCATTACTTTTTCCTTTCATCACTCAGTCCCACAGCCTATTTCTCCTTGTGTTTGTAAGCAAACCAGGGAGCTAAAAACTAGCTTACTACAACGAATGTGCAATTTGTACCTGGAAAACCATCAATTTTCAATTTGGCAGGCTATGACCAAAAATGTTTCTTATGCACAGTGATTCAGATACAAAAGTCTCATGTACAATCAAGCTTTTGGTCTGAACGTTTCCAGATTTTTTTCATAGTGAGGTCAATACTTTAGAAAGGAATAGATTCACAGGATAAGTCAAAAGACGAAAAGTCCCAAACTATCACCTCTCTGGGGAGGTTTCATTTTACAGTACATCCATTCTAATCATATGTATTAACCTAAAGAGTGCGTACTTATAAAGTGAATAAAAAACTTAACAATTCAATAGCAACAGAATTCAAAATTTAACAACTGTTATTTAACTTTCACAAATATCACAAAGTGCTGTGGTTCAGAAGAACATTAAGTGCTTTCCCAAGGTATTTACCCATTGTTAAAAAAAATTTTATCTCACATTTTAAAAAGTCTTCCTTTTATGCTTAAATGCTTAACAGTTGAACTCAACATAAAAATAGGTCTCAGAGAAGCAAAACGTGCAAAGGGTAAAAACTTGTGCACAATTGCCTAATGATTAGAACTTACGTTCATTTTCTTTTCTTTCATCTGTCACAGAGACATTTAAAAAGGTATTTAAAACTATTTACAAAAATACTTATGTGCAAAACAAAATCTCACATATTCACATTTTCTTTAAAAGTCTTTTCTTTGTAAAATAATGCTTTAGAGCTAACATCAAAACAAAATATGTCTCAAAGAAACAGCCTGCAAACAATAAAACCTTGTGATGATGATGATGATGGATTGGATTTATAAAGCGCCTTTCTAAACACCCAAAGCGCTTTGACAGAAGCTCCATTATTCTTTCACACACACATTTACACCGGTGGTGGTAAACTACGACAGACGCCTGTAGCCACAGCTGCCCTGGGGCAGTCTGACAGAAGCGAGGCTGCCATTCTGCGCCATCGGCCCTTCTGACCACCACCAACATTCACACACACGCTTCTACTGATTTAGCTGAATGTTCAAGGGTTTGCAGGCTAGCTTGCTTCTCCCTGTTTTTGATATGACTCTCCAAGTAGTCATCACATGTATTCTTCTGCGTCCAGTCAATCGTGTGCTGACAAAGCGGAGAAAAGTTGTTCTCCAGACTCATACATGTATCTGTGGAATTATTCTGAACTCAACTTTGCACTAAGCTTTACGTTTTTAGCAAAGGTAATCAGCGAGCATTTTCACTGTGGTGGATCTTTTTTATTCCTTGTGTGGAGAGGAAAGCCAACATCCTATGTAACAAGGTGGCATCAGATATGGTGGCTGCAGCAGCCAAAATACCTCTGAAACTAGTACGTATCTTTCCCTACTTGCCAGTAACAGAGAATTCTGTAAGAATCATTTTGAACTTGAATCCATTTTGTTAGTCAAATTCCATCTACCAGTACGTTTTCCGCACTGCGAAAATCATAGGGCCCTACATCTACATCCGCATACAGCTTGAGCTGAAACTGACAAACCTATTAAGGTATGACATAACACCTTTGACTGCCACAGGGAAGTTCTGATCTCTTTTACCTGTGCCTGAATGAAAAAACACATTGTGCCACTTCTGAAAGCTGCAATGTGGACTTCAAGAGAGAATGAACAATGGAAAGTGGAGTGCAAAAAGGAAGAACATCGAAAGAAAAAGGAGACAAAAGACAAGTGGAAGACGGAGGGTTGAAATCTTCTCTTTTAAAGGAGAGTCCTTTGAAGCGACTGTGACATTTCAAAAGGCCAGACTTCCTGAGAAGCACCGACTCTTCCTCCATTAGAGTAGGGTACTCCATGATTACACTTATCAATAACATCTGAGCAGAAGTTTTGTGTTTTATAACTACACTGCATGCAGTTATTAGACAATCTGTGGCTTCTAATTTGTTGCTCCTATTCTCATTTCCCAGCAAAATAGAAAAATGTCAATGCTTATTGGATTCAAAACCTACCACAATGTGCGTTTGCTTAAAGTGCCCATGACTCGATATTTAAATCACTTTATAATAAACAGGTGTAATCTTTGATGCCTCTAGATTAGCGTTGCACCATTATAACTCAAAATACGCTGTAATTATTTCCTAACGAGCAACTCAGAGATCAGAAGAATGCGCCGCCTTCCGGTTCTGCTGGGTTTCTCCTTATTTGGCAGCCTGACACTTCTGCTGCAGTAGGGGGCAGTGCCGTCGCGTGAAAGTGAAACGAAAGTGAAACTAAACACTACACGGTCTATGGTCAATGGCGGCAGCAGCACTGGCATTCTCCTCGCTCCAGGTGTCGTGAACGTGCATGTGGGCGGAGAATTTACCATATAAGCAAGTCCGGATCACTATGACCTCATAGTGCTGGAGTGAAAAAAATGGTTTGAAACCTGGGTCTGAAATCTTGAAGAGCTTCTCACTAGCTGTACTAGGAGACAGATACAGTGGGGCAAAAAAGTATTTGGTCAGCCACCGATTGTGCAAGTTCTCCCACTTAAAATGATGGCAGAGGTCAGTAATTTTCATCATAGGTACACTTCAACTGTGAGAGACAGAATGTGAAAAAAAAAAATCCATGAATTCACATGGTAGGATTTTTAAAGAATTTATTTGTAAATTAGGGTGGAAAATAAGTATTTGGTCAATAACAAAAATTCAACTCAATACTTTGTAACATAACCTTTGTTGGCAATAACAGAGGTCAAACGATTACTATAGGTCTTTACCAGGTTTGCACACACAGTAGCTGGTATTTTGGCCCATTCCTCCATGCAGATCTTCTCGAGAGCAGTGATGTGCTGCTCCCCCCCCCCCCCATGCTTCACAGTAGGTATGGTGTTCTTGGGATGCAACTCAGTATTCTTCTTCCTCCAAACACGACGAGTTGAGACCAAAAAGTTCTACTTTGGTTTCATCTGACCACATGACATTCTCCCAATCCTCTGCTGTATCATCCATGTGCTCTCTGGCAAACTTCAGACGGGCCTGGACATGCACTGGCTTCAGCAGCGGAACACGTCTGGCACTGCAGGATTTGATTCCCTGCCGTTGTAGTGTGTTACTGATGGTGACCTTTGTTACTTTGGTCCCAGCTCTCTGCAGGTCATTCACCAGGTCCCCCGTGTGGTTCTGGGATTTTTGCTCACCGTTCTCATGATCATTTTGACCCCACGGGATGAGATCTTGCGTGGAGCCCCAGATCGAGGGAGATTATCAGTGGTCTTGTATGTCTTCCATTTTCTGATAATTGCTCCCACAGTTGATTTTTTCACACCAAGCTGCTTGCCTATTGTAGATTCACTCTTCCCAGTCTGGTGCAGGTCTACAATTCTTTTCCTGGTGTCCTTCGAAAGCTCTTTGGTTTTGGGCGTAGTGGAGTTTGGAGTCTGACCGTTTGAGGCTGTGGACAGGTGTCTTTTATACAGATAATGAGTTCAAACAGGTGCCATTAATACAGGTAACGAGTGGAGGACAGAAAAGCTTCTTAAAGAAGACGTTACAGGTCTGTGAGAGCCAGAGATTTTCCTTGTTTGAAGTGACCAAATACTTATTTTCCACCCTAATTTACAAATAAATTCTTTAAAAATCCTACCCTATGAATTCATGGATTTTTTTTTCACATTCTGTCTCTCACAGTTGAAGTGTACCTATGATGAAAATTACTGACCTCTGCCATCATTTTAAGTGGGGGAACTTGCACAATCGGTGGCTGACCAAATACTTTTTTGCCCCACTGTAGATGCCGTTTTTTGCTCTTTCTGGCAGGTTTAAGGTGAGAACTCAACGTTGCAACATGAGAGATAAGTCAAAAAACACATAAAACGATGTCATGGGCACATTAATGAGTGGGTGTTTCCTGAGAACTTGTATTAAAGTGTTCACAGTTATTAGACAGCTTTGTTACTGCAGGCAAACTGAATCAAGAAGAAATAATCTCACTAAACAGTCAAAAGTTGTAAATATTATTTTACAAGGTGTTTGTTAGCTCATTAAATGGTGTGGTTGTGTCTTTCGAAGATGTGATTTTTAATATTTGGTCATCCATTGAGGTAAAGTTCAATCCGACACCGTATTTATTACTTTTCTAGTTTTAAGCAAGATAAAAATGACCTTTTAAACAGTATTTTAAAAAAATTTAAACATTACAGAAAATAAAACAGAAAAAGTCGAAAAATGGTTAATGTGGACTGCAATTACTTTAGTTGAAATTAGTAAATAAAGCATTGTCTTTTAATGAATGCAATCCTCGAGTTCGGTTGATTGCTTCCCTGTTATTTTATGGTTATTAGAAAGATACCCTAAAAGTAATGAAACAATTTGCATGACAGTTTATTAAGACTTATGACTCTCGTTTATTTTGGTTTATTAATTTATTCTTGATGAAAAAAGGATGTTTTGGATTGTTCTTATTAAAACTATTATTTGGACAAGGACACCATAAAACAAACAGAAAAACAAATAAATTCCCAACTAACCATTAGACAAATAATAGGAAACAAAAATTTTATGATCATGACAACCATGTACTCTCTTGAAAGACAGAACAAACAACATGATGGATTGACTCAGTCCAACATATGTCTGTAAGAGGAAATCAAAAGATGTTTGTGCTTCTCATCCTGCACCTCTCCTCAAGCCCGTACTGGTCAATTGGTATAACCAGATTAAACACAGAAAACAGGATGTGTCTTTAAAGGCGTTTAGAGTTTCTGAGAAATCAGACAAACAAAACAGAATCAAATGAGTGAATTGGTTCTCAGTCAGAGCAATTTTAGAAAACAACTATACATATAAAACAAAAATAAACTAGATAAAGCCATAAAAATAATTAACAGAACAAAGAACAATCTATTTCTTGATCATTTTCCAGTAACAGCTTCTGCAATTTTCTAATAGCCTATCGATGGTTACATCAATAAAAAGATTTTAGAATTACTATGAGGTAAATAGTCAATTTTAAATCAATTTTTCTTAATATGCAAGAGTAAGAAAAAACCTGCCACGTGTTTAAGTAACAAAGAAATAAAGCCTCAACTGGAATCAGATCTATGTTTATGCGGATCAATCTCAACCAGTTTGACCAGGACTCACTGTTCTGTCTGCTTTTGAGTAACAAAAAATGGGCAAGTACAATTTTTATACTAAACTATGCTTTCGTTGTTTCTAGGGATTTCCCCATCAGGTTTTTTTGCCCTCGAGTCAGAGTAATTTGATTTTGAGTATCTGCCGATAACCAGGTTCCGATCCGATACTTTTACAATGTTGTTGTGATCAACGCTTTCAGCCTCAAGCTGCTACTGTGTTCTCCTTTGCCCGCATTTAACCAATAGCATCTCTCCATCAAAGTGATGCACACATTGCTGTTTCTGTGTGGAGTCAAGAGGTCTAAATCTGTGCCACTAGATAACTATAGATGTGTTAAAAACATTGAGAAAATGTACTGTATATATACAGGGTTTCCTCTAGAATTGTAATTTAATTTATTTAATGGAGTATTTACTAATTATTTACTATCAGTCACAGCGTTTAAGTTTAAGAGAAATATTTCATGCAATATTTATTATTTCCTAATAACAGGGGTTATTTATTTATATTCGACTAAATTGGCTTTCCATACATCCTCTCATTCACTCCACCTGCTGCCCTGTGCGCTGCTTTATCCTCTGCCCATGAGCAGCTCTGTCCAACTTCTTAATTAGACAATTTGAAGAAATCTGTCAGCGTTGGTGTGTTTTGGAGCAACACTTAATCATGAAACTCCTCAGAAAGGAGTGCTGTTCCCAAATGTATTTTCTGATGGGGGTGGGGGTTGTGTGCCATGCCTGCACGCAGCAGGGAATCTTTTCCTGGAGCTGAGTGGGAGGGGGACGCAGCGTAGGGGTGATGAGCTAAGGAGTTGCTGCGGGTGTGACTCGCTCGGCAGCCGGCCTCGCCACCTCCCCATGTATGGACCGAGTTCAGAACAACATGCTGCGGTCCATTCAGGGGGAGAGCGAGTCATTAGTGTGGCTTTTATTTTGCCGTAGCAGGGCACATGTGGAGGAAACTGTATTATAGCAACGAGTCCGGATCGGGAGGTAACGTCCGATTCCGATCAAGTCTGAAATCACGCGATTGGGCCCGATTTCCGATCAGGTGATCGAATCGGGACATCCCTAATTGTTTGTTGCCATTCTTCAGATATACAAGTACATTGGGGTTGTGACATATTATTCATAAAACCGACAAATAGAAAAGTATAATTAGGAATATTGGCTATAAAATGACAGATTTCTAGACAATAAAACTAGTGAATGGATGCTGCACATTTATCTAAAAAATGATTTAACCTAATGTAAATCTAAACTTTTTGCCCAAAACCTGATATTAATTTGATCAAATTGATCCATCTGCTTTATAATGTGACCACAACAGGCAAATCCAAGCAGTGACGTAAACAAATTAGCCAAATCGTTTCTGTTTAACTCCATTAGGGTAAGAGTGCCAGACTGCCAAAGCTTCGTCACATGGTTGGGATGTGATACCAGTGGCCTAATGGGAAACATGCTGCTGTCACACAGTCTTTAATTACAGACAAAATCCTCTGACAGGCCCTTGTGTGACCTGGCAAATTTTCCTCAGCAGGCACACACATCATACTGAATGAACACTATACTCTAGTAAAATACCTGACTGACAGACAAAATCAATGTAATTAGCCAGCATGATAAAGACTCCAGCAAGACGATCTGTATTAATGATAAAAGAATCTATCAAGCCTTCTTTGTATCTCACAGTCCTCTATCATGAGCTCATTGTCTCCATCCTTTCAAGTCTAATTTATGATTCTAAGAAAACCATTAGCATTGAGTTTTTCAGTCCATAGGTCCCAGTGTGCTTCACTGGTTCCTGGTCAAGTTCCTGTCTACTTTAAGAACGTTATAGTTAGAGGTGTCAGATTAGCGCGTTAATTACGATTAATTAATTACAGCCCTAATTAACGCGTTATTTTTTTTAATCGCGTTAATCGCATTTTTAATCACTTGACCGTTTCTGCCTGCAGTCTGCCGCTGCAGTGATGTGTGTGTGCTGAGCTGGTCTCCTCGCGGTGTTTGTGTGTCACTGAGCAGCTCTGTGAGGCTCAGAGCCCCTCACTTTCAGGAAGTGATCACGTGACCTACGCATGATGCCGAGACAAAACAAACAGCTGATGGCCATAGTGGTGTTATGAAACCGGCATCACCTTGTAGAGCGCTATTTATCTGACCCCGCTGCAACAGGAAGTGCAAATTAAAACGACCTGCTCATTTCACGAGCTACTCGACCGGAACCGATGACCACCGTCAGCCCAGCACAGCTCTGATCACTGATTACACGTAGCTGTCAGCCGGTTCGGTGCGCGACGCGGCTTGCCACCGCTTGTGGAGCGCAGCGCTGATCACTAGTAGCCTACACTGAGTGATCTGACGGACTACAACGGTTTATATTCAAAGTAACAGCGCGACGTGGCGCAGCGCTGACCGCTGGTGTATTTCAGCCTTAAATATCAGCTGGTCCGGTCCGCGACCGGCCGGCTCACAGTTTCTACCGCTTGTCCAGCACAGCGCTGACCACTGGTTACCAGTACACCGCTGGACTGGCGGTGTTATGAACCGGTCCAGTCAGCGGTGCCCGATGGAAGACATGGACGTAGTTTGGGGGGGTGCAGGGGGGACGTGTCCTCTGCTCGTTTTTAAAGTCAGTTTAGAGTCCTGTAGTTTTTACTGTCTAAAACAATGTTGCTCTATATTAAATGGATTCTGGCTGTTGTTTTAAGGTGTAGGGTTGATATTATGGCTCTTTTTAAACAGTTCAGACCCTTTTCTCCACCTCCTCCCACCCCTGTATTCAAGTTGTGCCCCCCCCCACCTTTGAAATTTAAATTTCATTCTTGGTGGAAGATCAAATCAACTTTATTCATAGAGCACATTTCCTGCAGAGCAACACAATGTGCTTTACAGCAAATAAAACATAAACTAAAATCAGATGAGGGGTTAACAGAGCTGCTACTGGAGTCCACTGATCAAAGTAATGGTTGCACTGGGACTGAATCTGTTCAAGTCTGTTAAACACAATAAATGACTTCAGAAAGACACTTTATGTTGTTCTATATCAATCTACTGGTCTGAAACAGTCATTTAATGAATTTAAATGACAATAACTCAAGAGGAGGGCTTTCTTTAGCCATTTCTTTAGATGCGATTAAAAATGCGATTAATTAGATTAATTAATTACAGATCATAATTAATTAATCGCACAATTTTTTTAATCGCATGACAGCACTAGTTATAGTACACCCACTTCTAAAGAAACCTGATCTCAACCCTTCTCTTTATATCAGTTTCAGACAAATCTCTAAATTATCATTTATTTCCAAGACCCTGGAAAAGGTTGTGGCTTAACAGCTCACAGTAGTTCTGGACAAACACAATATCTCTGATAGTTTTCAGTCAGATTTCTGTAGAGCTCATTCCACTGAAACAGCTTTTCTCAGTCTCTAGTGACATACTGACTCAAAATTTGTTGGGGAAAACAGAACAAAAAAATGTATAATAAAGGTTATTTATTTTAGGTGGATAATAGGGTAGGCTCAAATAAGCATAGCTTCTGTCTATTCCTTTTTATGGTTCTAATTTGTGTTGGTAATCTTGTTGTTTGTTTGCAAATAATTTGTTTTCCTGTTAATGTTATAAACCAAAATAAAGAAAGAAGAAGAAGAAAATAGTGCTACTTGATAAGCCGAGCCACTGGGTAGGCTTATCAGGATCTGCGCTGGTGTGATTCTCCTCACATCTGTTCGAGCAGTTTTTCTCCATGGCCATTCCTAAATAAAAGGTTCTCCTCCACCTTCTTTGCCCACGATGTCCCACAAGGTTCTGTGTTAAGGCCTCTGCTGTTTTTTCCTCAATCTGTTCCCTCTTCAGCACATCCTGCACTCTTTCAAAGACATCTACCATCTTTATGCTGATTGCATGCATTCAACTATATATATCTTTAAAGTGCCACAAGATGTCTAAGCTACAATTGTTGCAGAATGGTTTAGACCAGTGGTTCCCAAAGTTGGGGTCGTGACCCCATTGTGGGTCCTGAAACAACAAATAGGGGTCCTGGGATGTTCTTCAGAACTAAAAGTGAATATAAAATCCTTGCTAATACCATATATTTTGCCCTTACAAACTGTTACAAACAGATAAATAAACATGGTATAATAGTTGTAGATGTTTGTGTTGTCATTTTATCCTTGTTTAATTAGTTTATTAGCAGTGTTTGGCTACGTTGCTAGTGATGGTTGGGGTCACGAGTCTCTGCCACTGTCATTTTGTGGGTCAGAAGCCAAAAAGTTTGGGAACCACTGGTTTAGACTATTAAAAACTGGAAGGCTGGGAACTTTCTACAACTAAATGAATGAAAAACTGAAATCCTCATCTTTGCTCCGGACAAGCTTGTTCCCAAAGTTAGGGATTCCCATGCTCAACTTGCTTCATTTACCAAAGTCTCTGTAAAAAATCTTGGTGTAACCTTTGACTCAGCTCTTAATCTGGATGTTCATGTCAGTTCTGTGTTTCACTCTTCCTTCCATCATCCCAGGAATATTGATAAGTTGAGTCTCATTGTGTCATGCTCAGAACTGGAATCATTATTCATGCTTTCATCTCTTCTCATTTGGACTACTGTAACTCGCTCCTTCACCTCTCTTAACAAAATTTCCTTGCATTGGTTACAGATAGTTCATAATGCTTGTGCTAGGCTTCTGACTAATACACCATACACCTACTCTTCCAGCATTACTGGCTGCCCACAAATTGGGAATTTAATCCTGAAAGGAACTATAAAAACAAAACTTCTTCAGAGAGCCACACAGAGACTGGTACTGTCACACACAGTGCTGATATGCTGGGCCACACAGCCTCAGGAAAGGCATACTTAACAGGTGCTACAGACAACAAGAAAACCTGAGTGTCAGGTTCATAGAATGCCATCTGATAACTGCTGCCAAGTCAAATGGAAAAAGATGCAGCACAATTTTAAACAAACATTTAGGACACTTTAAAGGTCTTTAAACCTGAAGAGTTAAAAATGATAAATATCTTTGATAACAAATTATTCCTGCACTCACAAAAAACTAGTTGTCTCCTTGACTAACAACTTAATTTTAGCCACCGCTCTACTTCTATTCCTTCAGCATATATGTGCAGTCAATCAGACACAGGGCTTTAACTTTGATAACCCTAAAATAAAACATCACAGTTAACATATATGCCTGATAGGGTTGTGCATCTCTAGTCTTTGACCAATATGATACATATCTTGATGCACTGCCAATGATCAGATTCATTATACATGCAGATAAATACAACCACATAATATGATTCAGCCCTTAATCAAGAAGCAACATATTTCAAAAAGGGTTTGATTCAACACATTGAGATTCAATACAAAACAATGAGACAAGGCAAAACCAATGAATAGAGCTGGTTTTATTTTATGGAAAATATATGCATCATACATAAATGTAACTACACTTTATAAACTAGTTTTTAAAGTAAATGTTTGAACAAACAAATCAGCTAGCCAACTTTTCATCCAACAGTCAAATGGAATTAATTGTATCTATACAAAGACATACTAAACTGATGCATCTAGATTTAATCCCAAAACAGCTTTTTCTCTACAGAGCCAATCACATCAAGTATAGTCGAGTCCATAAACTGATACGAATCTGTTAATCTTCACACCCCTAATGCCTGATGCTTTTTGTAATTATTTTGCTGATATTATCAAATGTGTAGGTGCCCTTAATTTGAGTGGAAATAATGTTATGAAAATTGAACAGTAAATCCATCAGCTCGACTGACACAAGGTTGAGCATTATGAACAAAAAAAACCTAACAAACGGACAATAGATTTTACAGGTTTTTATGAATATCCCATTTTAAATTGACTAATTCTTTGGTAAAACTGCTGATATTAAATGTGAAGGTAATGCAACACTCAGCACTATCTAGCTACAGTTCAGCAGTGGGATACTGTCAACTTTGTATATACCTAGAAAAATAATTGCTCACTTATCTCTTTCTGCAAAGCAGAAAAACAAACTGAAAAGCAGTTTAAAACAAATATTTCAAAACATGGACGACATATACAAAAATACTTGTTTTAAAAGTACAAGACTGGCAGGTTGATTGGCTGGACTGGTTTTACTGGGCTGGTTAACTGGGGGTGTGGATAATCATCATTAAAAGGATTTTACATTACATCGTTTTTTAAGTTGCTTGTAAGTTGATGTATGCAACAGTTTTGTTTTTTGCCTTAGGCACTGTAAATCGTCTTCCATGATGGTAATAAATGAGAATTTATGAGGTTGATTATTTTTCCCCCAATTAAATTTATATTTTTCACGCAACATTTTTAGTTTTCTATAATTAAGAAGTGCTAGAAATTTTAAAAGTTAGTACTTTAAATTAAAATAAGATTTTGTAGAACTTCATCTATAAACTGATTTATAAAACTTGTTTTACCAAACAGAAGAAAATCTGCAGGACACGCCTACCTGCTGCACCAGGGAGACATCAAGTTTCGATTCCCCAGCTTCACAGGAAAGGACAACGCTGGAGGAAAAAGATGTGTTCATCTGGTTGAGCATGTTTATGTTTATTTATTTGACTGATGCTTTTATCCAAAGCGACTTACATTTTTACATACACCTACAAGGAATGTTGTGATCTGTAGGGGAAACCAGCGTAACCATAGAAAACCCATGCATGGGGAGAACATGCTTACCTCCACGCAGAAAGGCTGCAGCTGGGATTTGAACCTGCAACCTTCTTGCTGCAAGGCTGCAGTGCTAACAACTGCACCACCATGCAGCCCAGCATGAGTAACCAAGAAGTATCAAAATACTTTTTAAAAGTCAAGAATGTACATTTCTCATGCATTTCTTTACTTTTAAGTAATTCATATTTTTTAAACAAAAAGTAAAAACTGGTCAGAAGTGGGAAAAACTGGGTACAGAAAGTAAAATCAATTTATTTGTTAAAAGTTACTTAAATCTAGTTCATTTAAATTAAAAAAAAATTTATTTATTTATTTTTTTGCTTTTTCCATGTAGATCTAACTTAAGATTTTTTGTTTACAGGTCAAGGGCTCTTTTGGAGTGTTTCCTTCTTACGTCTGCTGCCAGGGGCTTGTGCCGGCATTGGGAGGGTGCCGTCTGTCTTCCAGGGACTGCTGCGGGTTCTGGGAGCCGAGGTACTGGTCTACTGCTGGTCCAAGGTGCTGAGTGCTGTAAGGTTTACGCCCTTCTCAACATTAAAACTTCCACTTAATTCCAGATGACAACTTAGCACACACATCTACTGAACACACACTAACTCTACAGACACACCCCACTTCTTTCTCTCTCTCATTCATGCACACACACACACACACACACACACACACACACACGGACGCACAATTCAGAAGGTTATACGTACACAAGTCCATATTTCATTATGTAACTCACCTACTTTGATGCCAGATGCAAACCTGATTTAATAAAGTCAATCATGCAATTAGCTATTAGGTATCCTTTTCATAGAGGACAACACACCTTGGCACATGTAGGCTACCAGCTTATTCATGTAGTATGCCTAAAATGTCAAGGCAGGGCACGTTAAAAATAATTTTCTAGCAAACAGTAAAATACATTTTGTAAAGTTTCCTCAACTCAAAATATGTTAGTTCACTTTAGTTTAAAATAAAAAATTACTGAAAAATGTTTCCTTATTTATTTATTTTTGGACTATTGAGATAAAATGTATTACAGTGTGGAGAATGCTGATTTAAGGGCTGATGATCACGTTAATATAATAGAAGAGCACAACAATCTGTTTATGGTTCAGGGTTTGGGAGGTGTTTTATTGTTTCCATTTATGGTGAGTGGAAAAACATATTTCGTAAGGTGTGTGATTAGCTGAGGTAGCAAGCGTTAAAAAATGTTTAAACTGCCTGTACAGTGCCAGTTAAATCTTTGTTTTATACGGACATGGTTTGTTTAAATGTGACCCTTAATCATGATCAATCAGTTGTTAAATATCGCTGTCAGCAGGTCAAAGAAGATTGAATCTGTACCACGGTGGATAAGGAAACCAAATTGTTCCACGACAAATTACAGGAAATGTGATGAAAAGGCTTGTTACTTCTCCACTGCTTTGTTCAATATGAATGTAAATGAGGTAGGGGCAAACTCATTTCCCAGCTCTCATATCAGCAAGATAAGGGGGAACACCTGTTTCATTAGAAAACTCACAAAAGAGGAAAACCTCTGGGATTTTCAGATATATTTCAGGACTTTGTCTCTCCAGCTTCTTGCTCTTTCTCAACATTGCACTGCACATCTGACTCGCTATTTTCTGTCAGGCAGCAGCAGAAAAGGTTTTGCACCTCAGTTAAATTTGTGGAGAAGAGATGCATTTGGAAACGAGAGTAAGTATAACCTTGGAATTCTGTGAAAAAAAAACATGACAAGATGCTATCTCCACTATTATGAGGGTAAATCCTCTCAGTGAGCTGGAAATGAATCCAAGGATAAGTCCCATTGCATTTCTGACAGTCACTCTGGAGTGTGTTTATCTGAAGGACGCACTGTAAAACTGTAAAATGTTTAGCTGGGAATGTGAGCAATCCTTCACATTGCTCACATTACAGGTTTGAACACGGCTTCAGAGATGTAATAGGTAATGTGAACTTGGCAGGAAATGCAAAATATACCTCAACAAATCGAGAAGTTTAAGTTTCCATAGCTGAGATAACACATGAGGTATTTCTTTTGCAAATTCTAAACTACTAAATTTCCTACAACTATTATCTGCAAAATGAAAAATATTTCTTTGAATGTATGCATTATGCATAAATGCAATATGAAAATGAAACTTTTATAAGAAATCTGATGCTTATTTAAACTGTTTTTCAACTAATTTTAACTCACTTTGATCAAGTACAACCATGCTAGCAACATCTTTACACTTTTATATAAAAGAAAAAATTGCTTTGAGCACTTTCATAACTTTTTATCAAGTGATTTGTTTTTACTTGGCAGAGCAAGACAAATATGCTTCCCATAAGCAATGCATGGAAAAAAGGCAATTTATGTGGTCAAATTTATTCTAAATCACCAATAGATGAAAAATAACAAAACACATTTTTGAAAGGTCCCATTTTGCTAGCCAACAAAATGTCAAATATTGGGAGAAAATAAATAAGCAGTGTTTTCGTTAACAAAGAAAACGCACATTTTTTCCAAGATGTAAATGAGACGCAGACAACCTAAATGCGGCTCTTTGATGACTAAAATGAGACGAGACGTCTGGGCATATTCATCGGCAAGATTAGTGAGTGGAGATGTGAAACAGTATTTGGATAAACTGTGTTTGCTTTGACATGTAAACTTAAAGCTGTACTCGGTAGATTGGTAAACTAGCTAGGTATCGCTAGCTGTTTTTCACAAACACGTCTCAGAGCACTCACCCCTCCCATCGGGTATAATCCGTAGGCCAGCCTCCTCCGATAGGTCACCACTTGTTGTCTCAGAAACAATAGACAGCTAAACTCCAGCTGTTGAAACATTCCCCCAGGTTTTTCCTCTTTCTACATCCAAACGTTTTTCATTTTCTGCTAGCTAAAAAGGTGTTTTTCTTTTTGGTACTCTGGTATTTTTTCCTAAAACGGAAGCGCTAACAGCCGGCCGTTTCTGTCCTTCTCTCACTTCTGGGATGTTCTGCTGAAAAATGCACCAGGACGCATTAATGGCGGATCCAAGCAGTGCGGAAGTGCGGCACTTCAGCGAGACAGACAGCCAGATTGGCTGAAGTCTTTAGAGAACTGCGGGACAACCACTTTATTGATTTCTTTCGGGGGGGTTTAATCGCCACAATATATTTATAGTTATACTATGTTAGAACGTTGTTAAGAGGCATGAAAAAAAACAATAAAAGCTACATTGTTTACCAATCCACCAAGTACAGCTTTAAACTCTACTCCCGACCCAAGCACAGCTTTTATTGTAGAGGGTGAACTGTTTACAGTACTTTCTGGAGCGACCTGTTGCGTGGCGGAGCCAAGAAGCTAGCACAGCTAGCCTACTGGAGTGGAGGGCGCACTCTCATCAAATTGATACTTATTGAGAAGAAAAATGCTTGACAACCCCACTGATTGATTCCAAACATGGCCTTATTTAATCAACTCAACGATGAGTCAATTTGGTCTGTTGTTTCTTTTGTTTTACTAAGATTGCTGCGCTGAGTTCCCCTATGAGCAAAAGCTAAACTGAATAGCTCGTCCTGATCGATGAGTGATTTTATTCATTAAACAGCAACATGTCTTTGTTTTCGTTGTGGCCGAACGTTAGTCATGCACTTATAGTGTTGATTGAATGATTTGGTTCATGTAGTTTAGCCTGTTTGAGGTTTTTCATTATTTTTCCTGTCTGCCAAAGTGGCCTATGGGAGTTTTGTGAGTGGTCTGGAATTGTAATATAATTTATTTTGATGAGACAAATCAGTGGATTTGACTTTATTTTGTTGTTAATTAACTTCATTAGTTGAGCTGATTGTCATGACTTGTTTGGTTATTGTTTAGTCTGAATTGTAACATCAAATATCTAAGTGGTTTAATTATATATGTATTGTATTGGTGTCAGTAGAGAGCTGTACAAACTTAACTGTGAATATTAGGTTCAGGTTTTGATCTTGTTTAGGTCAGGTTGTTTTTGATTGTAGAAATTAACTTTCCTGGAAGAGGGTCTATTGTAGGGCAGATGGTCTAAAACTCTTACAACTTCTGTTGTGACCACATTGTGTTTGTTTTTTATTTGTATCTGATTATATTTATACTATTATACATATCATATATTAATATATTATATCTCTCATATCATTACACAGTCAGTGTTTAGTGTGCAATGCAGAATGGGTTTTAAACTAAATAAACAGGCTACAGGGATGTTTGAGCAGACAGCAAGTGATTCCAACTTACAACTTATTGACATAAATTACTTTGTTAAAAGATTTTTTTTTTTTTTTTTAGCTAAAACTAGACCAAAACCTTTGAGTTTTAGTCAACTAAAACTGGACTAAAACTAACACGTACAGACATGGCTAAAATGGACTAAAACTAATCAACATTTTAGTCCAAAAGACTGACTAAGATGGCTGCCATAAACACTGGAAATAAGGAAATACTGATGCAAATAATGTATATTGCAAAACCTGAAAAGGTATATAGCAGATTGGTAGAATTAAGTATCAATGTGAGATTTAAGAAACATTGCCTCCCTATATTTCTACAAGACAAATAAACATAAAATAAAAACTAATCACACTCAATTTCTTGGTGCCTCTGAGCTACCAAGTCCTCACCTCACTATAATTATTTTTTTTCACATCCCTCCTTCCCATCCCGCCTCTGTTTGTTTCCGTCTTCTCCCTCACCACAGCATAAGGCTACTTAACAGCATCTTAACTCCAGTGATAAACAACAGACTAGTGATTCCCCTATCCATCAACATCCCGTTGTCTCTGCTCTGAGTCTCAGAGGCTTTGCAATTTCTTTGTCCTCTCGAGGTCTGATTTACACCCTTCCCCACGTTCTGTGCAGGCTTATTCTCTCCTCAAAGCTTTTTCTCTCCACTAAATCTGTGCAGTGTCAGCTTCTCTCCTCCCTAATCTGAGCTACACTTCCGTTTTACTCCTCCAGTCACAATCCACAAAAGCAGGACGCTATGCATTTGCTCTCTGCAAAATGAGAAAGAATTCTCTCAAAATCAGTTTCATTAAAGTCCTGGTACTGAGAATTGCTCATGCATATTTAATAGCACTTTAAATATCAATCTGATGAAAATCTAATCAAACCAAGAGGATATCCGGTGCACATTATGAATAATAAGTTGCCATCAAAAGACTTCATGATCTCTGGCAAAGGCACAAAAACACTTGCAAAAGAGAATAATAGAAACAATGCTATTAGATGTAGTAAAAATGCTACCTCAAGCCGTTTGTCCAGCACCATACTCCCTCTATTAAATGTTAAAAACATTATTGGGATGAAAACCGCCAAAAGCAATCATCAATTTACGATTTGAAAGGAAGTGGTTTTAGCCTACAGCCTCTGTTTCAAAAGAATTACATTAACTAAAACTTCTGATATTACATTTCTGAGCCAATTGAATCACTGCAGTACGAGTGGAAAAGAGAACGAAAAAGAAAAGACAACAGCTAGTAATTGGAAAAACACAATATCTTACAAGAACATTTTTAAAAGAAAGTGCAGGTTTTCTGCCACTTCAGCACAGTGTGTGAAGAACAACTTCACAATTATGTTTAGAGCCTCACTGTGTTCGCACACACACACACACACACACACACACACACACACACACACACACACACAAACAACGATTAATACATGATTTAGTTTCAACAACAAAGGAATGTAACAAGATCAATGTTTAGTCCAACAGACATACATATCAATACAATAAGATGCCTTTCAAATGATACCATGCGGTCGTCCCGGTGCGACCTGAGATATATTTTATTCGCATCTTTGGGAAATTAGGGTGCATTTGCCACCAAAATGATCACACTCTAGAGCCCTGAGAGCACAAATATAGGCTAAATATGTTTTATATGCTTTACACTGTTTTAACTTTTTTTTTTTAAACTTCAATCTGAAGGTGTGGCGGCTTTTAATTAACCATGGCGGTGCACCACGATCAATTACATGTAGAGGAAACCCTGCCATGTGCATAAATATGCATCCCCCAATGGGTTTTTTTCTACAGTGTGCCAAAGTAAAACATCCTCAGCACCTTTTCAATTTGTATTTACATCACTAAAGTTTGAGATGATAATGTTTTTCTGGAGTCAGATTTTTCATTAATTTGCATCAGTTCAAAAAATAAGCATTGTGTCTGTTGTTACAATGCTGCCACTTCTGAGCGTCCAATCGAAGCAGTGATCAAATATTTTATGAACACTACTGTTAAGAAAACAAGGATAATTTTAGTCATTTGCTATTCTTTATTCTTCTAGTTTGTCATGACTAAAAACAGTGCAACTTTATTTGATTCAGATGTTTTAGTACCCCATGAAACAACAAAGGCTCAAGTCAGTTATAAAAGAAATATTGCACCTGTTAAAATGCGTGACAGGAGAGTCATTTTGTGACTGACTACAGCACAAGCAAAGCAAAATTTGACTAAGGAATAATACTTGAGGACAAATCTACATGGGGTTAGTAAAGCAATGGTAAAGCAAAATATAATATAGTTGAGAAAAGTAAGTCAGCAGTAAGTATAACAAGGGTTCTGCAGTGTTAATATGACAAGGTATTTCTGCCATTTAAGACATGAATTGTTAGATAATACCCAGAAATGTACAGGGATTTTATGGTTTATCGGTTCGAACGATAGGATTGGCTGAAGTTTTTAGAGAACTGCGGGACAACCACTTTATCAATTTCTTTCGGGGATTTTTTTTTTTTTAATCTCCACAATATACAGGTTCTTCTAAAAAAATTAGCATATTGTGATAAAGGTCATTATTTTCTGTAATGTACTGATAAACATCAGACTTTCAAATATTTTAGATTCATTACACACAACTGAAGTAGTTCAAGCCCTTTTATTGTTTTAATATTGATGATTTTGGCATACAGCTCATGAAAACCCAAAATTCCTATCTCAAAAAATTTGCATATCATGAAAAGGTCCTCTAAACAAGCTCTGAACCTAATCATCTGAATCAACTAATTAACTCAAAACACCTGCAAAAAATTCCTGAGGCTTTTAAAAACTCCTAGCCAGGTTCATTACTCAAAACCGCAATCATGGGTAAGACTGCCGACCTGACTGCTGTCCAGAAGGCCATCATTGACACCCTCAAGCAAGAGGGTAAGACACAGAAAGAAATTTCTGAATGAATAGGCTGTTCCCAGAGTGCTGTATCAAGTCACCTCAGTGGGAAGTCTGTGGGAAGGAAAAAGTGTGGCAGAAAACGCTGCACAACGAGAAGAGGTGACCGGACCCTGAGGAAGATTGTGGAGAAGGACCGATTCCAGACCTTGGGGGACCTGCGGAAGCAGTGGACCGAGTCTAGAGTAGAAACATCCAGAGCCACCGTGTGCAGGAAATGGGCTACAGGTGCCGCATTCCCCAGGTCAAGCCACTTTTGAACCAGTAACTGTGGCAGAAGCGGCTGACCTGGGCTACAGAGAAGCAGCACTGGACTATTGCTCAGTGGTCCAAAGTACTTTTTTCGGATGAAAGCAAATTTTGCATGTCATTCGGAAATCAAGGTGCCAGAGTCTGGAGGAAGATTGGGGAGAGGGAAATGCCAAACTGCCTGAAGTCCAGTGTCAAGTCCCCACAGTCAGTGATGGTCTGGGGCGCCATGTCAGCTGCTGGTGTTGGTCCACTGTGTTTTATCAAGGGCAGGGTCAATGCAGCTAGCTATCAGGAGATTTTGGAGCACTTCATGCTTCCATCTGCTGAAAAGCTTTATGGAGATGAAGATTTCATTTTTCAGCATGACCTGGCACCTGCTCACAGTGCCAAAACCACTGGTAAATGGTTTACTGACCATGGTATTACTGGGCTCAATTGGCCTGCCAACTCTCCTGACCTGAACCCCATAGAGAATCTGTGGGATATTGTGAAGAGAAAGTTGAGAGACGCAAGACCCAACACTCTGGATGAGCTTAAGGCCGCTATCGAAGCATCCTGGGCCTCCAGAACACCTCAGCAGCGCCACAGGCTGATTGCCTCCATGCCACGCCACATTGAAGCAGTCATTTCTGAAAAAGGATTCCCGACCAAGTATTGAGTGCATAACTGAACATAATTATTTGAAGGTTGACTTTTTTTGTTTTAAAAACATTTTTTTTTATTGGTTGGATAAAATATGCTAATTTTTTGAGACAGGAATTTTGGGTTTTCATGAGCTGTATGCCAAAATCATCAATATTAAAACAATAAAAGGCTCCAGACTACTTCAGTTGTGTGTCATGAATCTAAAATATATGAAAGTCTAATGTTTATCAGTACATTACAGAAAATAATGAACTTGATCACAATATGCTAATTTTTTGAGAAGGACCTGTATTTATAGCTATACTATGTTAGAACGTTATTAAGAGGCATTAAAAAATGTGAAAAGCTACATTGTTTACCAACCTGCCAATTGTAGCTTTAAACAAACAGATAACGGTTTCTATTTTGGCAGTCAGTCTTCTTGTTTTGGGACACATAATGCCTTTAAACCTAGATTACATCAGACCAACTGTAGCAGCCTTGAATTAAAAAACTGCCACCACAGGTCTTAATGGTAGGCACAAGGCATGATGGGAACATTAATTTACCCATCCCTCCTCATATCCACTTTAAGATAAATCTGGACTCAGACCATATTTACTTTAGAGAATTACTATTACTTCTCTCTAAAAAATTAAGGAAATTATCCTTCTTTTACATTTATGGATTGCTCAGAGCTGGTATTTTCTTTTCTTTTTTATGCCAGTACTTTTAGAAATTGTTTAATTGATGTCCGGTCACAGTTCTTCACATTTCCTCCAACATGTCTAATTCTTAAAAATTGTTCAGTGCTATCTTTTTAAGCTTCTAGAAACAGCTGGACAGTTTTTACTTAAATTAAAGTCATTTTATCAATCTCCTCGGTCATTTACTTTCCTTAGCACGGGCCAACAATTTGACCCTTCTGAAATAAAGCAATGCATCTTCCAAACATGGGCGTCATCAGTTAAACAATTTGCCATTGGCTGAAAGATTTTATTCAAGTTTGTATGTTTTAATTAAAAGCCTTATCTAACTGCTTTGTTAAGTCCAGGGGGTTCCTTTTTTAACCAGAAAATAAAATTTTCTGCATCCAAGACAGCTGTTTCTTCCACTCTTTATCATACTTCTAACACTCACTCTCAAGGATTCCCTGTCATACCTCCTCAACCACATCTTTTGCACTCATACTAGCTGGTGCTGATCTCAAAATCTCTCTCCTCCTCTGCCAAATTCCTTAAAATATCTAACAAGCTTGATATTTCTGCTAAAAAATGCAAAAAAAAAAAAAAACAACAACAAAAAAACAATGATTGGCGACTACAAATCTAACTTTTAATTTGTGTCAGATTGAAATATAATTTGCCTGCAGCCTCTAAAGCAGCTACTTTTAACCAATAGCTATATTTTAAAAAATATTTTACCTTTTCAAGATTTTTTCATCTTTCTGTCCATGCTGACCTTTTTGCTACAGTTGCTTTATGTATTAAAATTACTCAATTTTTTTTCTACATATGTGCCTTTTTAAACTGCTCTTCTGCTTCCTCCTCTTCCTGCCTCCCAGCAGCCGTGATTTATTTACTCACTTCGTGGCAGACAGACAGAACAGCAGCAGCTTGTGTTCAGAAAATAAATGTATCTAAATAATAATCACGGTAGTCTTGAGGGAAACGATCAGAGACTGGCTTTTTCCCCCAATTAAACCGTATTTACGCGTCGTTTATTGGTGCTAGGAATATTTAGCGAGTCATAAGGGTCCGGTGTTCATCTGTCTTCAGCTAAGTATGATAAACAAACGACAAAAACAAAATGAAACTAAAACTGAAATACGAATAAAAAGCCCCTTCACTGAACGTCGCTTCCATAAAATAAATTTCTGCCGCAGTTTGAAGTCTTTTTGAGCAATTTGGTGACAGGAGAAGCAACAGCTGATCAGCTGCTGCTAACCGCTAGCTCTGTGTTAGCTTAGTTAGCACTCAGCAGAGGGTAAACGCTCGATATTGGAGGTCTTTGCTGCCACTATACGTCTGTTTAAAGCCAAAGTAACCCCAAACAGGCAAAGCTCTGTTTTTGACAACTATTTCCTCAATTTTGGGACTTCTGAGTTCCAATTTGGCAAATCCATTAGTGCGTGTTTACATTGCTCCACCCGCAATTATGTCAACATGTCACCTGCATGAATAAATCGCCCATCGTCGATTTTGGACTGACAATGGACGATTGGGAAAAAGTTACACATCGCCCAACCCTTATGTCTGTATCTCAATGCATCGGAAAAACAAGTTTATCTCCCACCCCTAGTCAACATGTGTGGAGATTTGACTATTTCATATGAACAAACTTAATTTCAAATCATTTTGAGCTTAAAAATGCTGGCATTGATTCATAGTACAAATAATAATAATAATAATAATAATAATAATAATAATAATATATTAACTGTAATTCATAATACAAATGTTCTGAGGCAGTGTAGCAGGCAGGCAGTGTTGGAAAAAAACAACCTAACAGAGATGAAACACATTAAAATTAGACATGACACTTAGCACAATGCCATTTGTGCACTCAAACAAGCATCCAGCAAAACATGAACACACATTAAAAGTTGAGAGCCCTGCAGAGCAGCTGATTAATGTCATGGGAATATAGCAAAAACGTCCACAAAAGGATAACATGTCAGTGTGAGAGCTGCAAATAATGCTATGGGGGATGATTATCATTGAAAGAATGTAAACATAAGAGACACTGTGTCACAAAGAGTCAAAATTGAATAATAATGTTTTTAAAATTAATCCACCATTAAAACACATCAATAAAAAAGTGGAGTTATGATATAAAGTCCAACAACATATCAAAAAGTCAATATAGGATATTTATTCATAACATTTGTAATTAGACAAGCAACTTTAACTGTTAACAAATACATCTTATACATGTTTCTTTTACTTTGCTTCAACTGAATTTCAACACTGTCCTTGCAGTGAACTATAAAAAATGTGATTAGCATTACAGGAAGTGGTTCTTAAAGAATTTTATATATATATATATATATATATATTTTTTTTTTTTTTTTTTTTAAGCATATTTTAAAGTTAACAAAATTATCCTGCAGTGAAATCAAAATAAGTTACCTAAACTGAATAAAAATAATCATCAAGAGCTCAAACAGGGAATTGTGAAAATGCCTGGGTGAATGTTTATTTGAAATAAGAAAACAGAATAACAAACTACAACCAAAAAAGCGTGGAAAAAGTCGTGCTACTGCACATAGATTTGGAAACACTATAAATGCAAAGCAAACCTCTGGGAATATGCGTTAATTACATAGAAATAATGACATATTTGCTTCCCTAAAACACTATATCAGATAAACAATTCTAATACCAGGCCTGCTCTCTCTGATCAAGCCAAACAATTTATCTGTGATATGTATAAACATCCTTGCAAATGCACTCCAGCTCCCAAGCGACCAGCGCAGTAATAAGAGGGGGAGAGGCTGAGTTGGCTTCATCACAAGCATTAAGACAGAAGGAAGCGTGACAAACGATTAATGGGGGAAAAATAGTGTTAAGGAGAAACAGTCAAACTGAAAATTCAAACGAGTGTGAAAGGAATAGTATGGAAGTATCTCTAGTGTTAATTTGGCTGAGGTATGAAGCAGCCATTATAATATAGGGGGGGGGGGGGGGG